>JAULBS010021608.1:0-10704 GCA_032355785.1 Symmetromphalus regularis
TTGAGTTGGTCTACTAACACTGGACCACTGTCTTCAGCTTGAGTTGGTCTACTAACACTGGACCACTGTCTTCAGCTGGAGTTGGTGTACTAACACTGGACCACTGTCTTCAGCTGGAGTTGGTCTAGTAACACTGGACCACTGTCTTCAGCTGGAGTTGGTGTACGAACACTGGACCACTGTCTTCAGCTGGAGTTGGTGTACGAACACTGCACCACCGGGTCCCTCCTGGAGACTAGGATTCACTAAACTAAGTGACGCCTAATAGCTGCTGAATAGACAGCGCTAGGGTATTATTAAACAGTTTTATATAGCATGTTTCTTCTATAGACCATTTGTCACAAATAACATAACCGTTACTGAACATCACGAAATTTCTTTTTCGATTATTTTTTAATTTTATTTTCGGTGTCATTAAGGACAGATACACCCGCGACATCTTTCTACTAAGGGAATGTTGATGCATTAAAGTACATAGACTAATAAGCATAAGAGTACATTTCATGTACTAGTGGTCGCCAATATTATAATTAATACTCACCATTACTACATTTGGTGAACTTCACGTGTTTAGTATAGTCACTTTTACAGTTACGTATTTCTAGTATTGTCACGTTTACAGTTACACATTTAGTACAGTCACGTTTACAATTGCACATGTTTAGTCACGTTTACAGTTGCATATGTTTAGTATTCTCAGATTTACAATGACGACATCCTAATAAAACTTGGTTAAAAAAAAATCGTAATTCTAACAATAAAAAGTGAACTTATTTTAAAGTGAGTATTCGTGTATTTAGAGATCGAGATTGGGTGGAGCTGTCTAAAAATGTCTACAAGCCTGGGAGTATTCTCAGATTTACAGTAACGACTTCCTAATGAACCTTGGTTTAAAAAATTGTAATTCTAACAATAAAAAGTGAACTTATTTTAAAGTGAGTATTCCTGTATTTAGAGATCGAGATTGGGTGGAGCTGTCTAAAAATGTCTACAAGCCTGGGAGTATTCTCAGATATACAGTAACGACATCCAAATGAACCTTGGTTTAAAAAATCCGTAATTCTAACAATAAAAAGTGAACTTATTTTAAAGTGAGTATTCATGTGTTTAGAGATCGAGATTGGGTGGAGCTGTCTAAACATGTCTTCAAGCCTGGGAGTCGTTATGGAGCGGTGGGAGGGTTGTTTCCAGACTCTAATCATCTCTACGTTTCTCTGGGATTCTCCACGCGGCACTACTTTGACACTTTCTCGTACGATCTCAACGAGAGAGGCTGGCATAGAGGTAGGCTGTCTTCAAATGCTATAATTTTCATAGGAAAAAAAATCCCACAATTTAAAAAAAGAAATTTCACTTAATTATTATTGAAATTAGTCGGGGTGCAACGATAATTTTATACAGATATACCGGTATATTGCAATACCTACCGAGCGCGATGCATACCGCGATATAGTTTCGTGTATCGCGATACATCTACCTATAAAACTTGTTAAAAGTTATGTTGTAAACAGTGCCATATTAACCCATGACCGGGTCCCTAGGCTTTGGGGTGCTTTGGGTCCCTGTCTGGTAACAGTGCCTCAGTAAATTAACACGGCACTGGTTGTAGAAATGAAAGTTAAACTTAATTAAAACATATAAATCTACTGTGTCCAGTGACATAGTAAGAGGCTGAAAAAGACCAGGCAAATCTTAAGAGGTCCACACTGTAAAGTCGATTCGTACAGTTTTATATTAAAGCATGGTCGATGGGAAACAAACGAGGGATTGCCTCGTCTGCCTCGATATATTTTCTCTTTTTTCATCAGAAATGGGTACAGATATGTTTAGTAATTAGTACGATAATATCAAAATATGACTTAACACATCTTGGTAATTAATCAAACTATATTGCAGTTTGTATTGCAATATGCAGGGGCGTTGGAACGAAATGTATATTGGAGGGGTGGGCTGCTCCCTGTCTGAACATCAGAATTTCCAGTGAATATTTTAACAATGAATAAAAAAAAGATTTATGGGAATTATTGGGGCGCCTTATTCCATGATGGGTACTTATTAAATATATATACTAAATTATGATTGTTAAATAGTTTCCTTTATCTTCGATGCCATTGATTAGTACAAAATCAAAAAGAATAGGCTATTGAAATTATTAAACATCTGTTCTTTAAACAAATATTTATTTTCATTACAAAAGTAGAATTAATATATTGAATAATCATTAACCTGGAGTATAAATATTCAGCTATTAATTTGTCTTAATAAGTTGATTATATATGCAGATTACCTTTAGCATAGCCACGATTTTGTGTTAGGGGAGGCGAAGGCCACCCACTCAATGAGTATTAATTCCAAGACAGGGAAATACAAAAGGTGGGGAAAAGAGTGGGTCAAATGGACCAGTTGGCATGATGGAGTAGATGCATGCCCTACATACCTCTACTCTGGTGATTATATATTACGGTTAAACTCCTTTATAATTCCAGTGCACTACATTATACTTTTATCTTATGAGTTCATGAGATTACCATGTTTGAATGGATCGATTAATTTGTTCTTGTTAAATTAACATATGTAAAAATAACAACATGACACTTGTAACTATGAGAGTGCACCTTTACTACGGTGTAATGGTACTTTCACACTATTTTCTCTTTCAACAACAGAGTTTTGTGATAATGTTCTGTGCAACCCATACGATCCTCGCTACCCTCACGCCCGATGTCTGCACAGTGGGACAGTGATAGAAAACGACAAGATGGTCATATTCGGTGGATGTCTTTCGTAAGTTTTTAACTTATTTAGTGTACTTTACAAGTGATTTCATTCCAACATAAATTCAAACATATTTATCTTAAAGAAGAGTGGGTCGAAGACGAATGGTAGTGTTTCCCAGAGGATCAATGGCCTGTGGTCCAGAGCTGGTGTATCAGTATTATGCTGGGGTATGTGGTGTAGGCAAGCACCGCGGAGTAGGGGGAGAGGCGTACAATTTTTGTTTAAATATCTAAAAATAAATGTTTTGCTGAATAAAATGTTCAGGTCCAATGACAAAATAAAGTGGCCGAAATCCGGAGAGTTTTCGAAGTATGAAGGGGTTCCTGCAGGAACTTTCCTGTCCTTTGGACACCTCAGTTACAACCCCCCCCCCCCCCCCCTCAACACCACCTCCACACACTTTCAAATGCACTCAACGGGCCCTGGCTGTGGGTCAGTCCTTATACTTAGAACTTATTTCGGGGTGAATTATAATATTTCTTTGGGTCGATGGCTTGCCTGATCGATCTATCTCCGCAGACCCATTGGGCAGTTTTTCATTCCACACGGTGGTCCACAACCGGTGTACCATATGCCGGGGTATGTTCTGTCCTATCAATGACAGTGTCAATATAAGACTCATTGCAGCTTGTGAGCGTGATGTAGCCAAGAGGAGCAAGTGAGGCGTGACGGGTCGTCAGTTCAATACCCTTCATAGGATCTATTGGACCATGTTCCGTTCCAGCAAGTGCAATCCACTTGTCATTACGTCTATTGAAACGTGCATGTAAGACTGCCATTTTGTCATTAACGTGTCCGTCTGTGAAACGGTCTGTCATCGGATCGATCCTTTTCAGTGGACCCATTTGCAGTTATGGCTATTTTCCGTTCCGACCAGTGGACCACAACTGGTTCATCAAAGGCCGTGGTATGTGCTGTCCTGTCTGTGGGAAAGTGCATATAAATGATCCTTTGCTGCTTATCGGAAAGAGTAGATTATATGGCGGCAGCGGGTTTTCTTTAAAGACATAAGTCATATTGACCATAAGTTTGACGTCCAATAGCCGATAAGATAAAAATTAATGTGATCTAGAGGCGTCGTTAAATAAAATAAACCTTCCTTTTGTCATTAATCTTCTCCTGTTCCCATCCTAGATCATATGTTAATATGGAGGTTGTTTAATATGGAGGTTTTTTAATAGATAAAAATAATATAAAAAATCTAAAGATGTATTATATCACAATTATTGTAGGGGTGGTGGAAGTGGCGGACCGTGTCCTTCTGGCGACTCCTGGTTGTTCGATAACAAGATGAAAATGTGGAAACAGCTAGGCGACTGTGCCACACCGAGGTAGATATTTTATATTATAAAATGTATAATAATACTCTAAGGACTGACTTATTTCTCGTCGATAGTTTAATCTGCGTCCACACGTTTTAAAAGAATGGGTTGAACCTGTAGATCATGGCTGAACCGTCAATGAAAAATGGGCCTAAGTGATATCTGTAACAGGCGCAGCAGAGGCAGAATTTCTGAAAGGGGGTATCTAAATGCGATGGTTGAATAGGCCTAGGGAAAAAATGGTTAATTTCCTAGTTCTTCCAGTCAGAAAATGTAAAAATAAAAGGGGGCGGGAGTCCGGTCCCCCTGGAGCCCTCTCTGGATCTGCTACTGTTATATATACCGAATGTAACAAGTAACCGATATATGCAGTTTATGTATCCAAACCTTTTTTTTTTTTTTTTGGTATATAAAATGTTCGTCATGAAGGTAATCAGTGCGCACCCTCATACATACAGTAACCATGTAAGCATATATAATAGTTCTACTTTGTTCTTAAAATAGACAGGGCGCAGTGGTTAAACTGTCACTCACAGCTTGTATGTACTGAGATCAATCCTCAGTCGAGGCATGGGATTTTAAATCCAACCCAGAGTGAATACTCTGCAAGGCACAATGGGTAGGTGTATACTATTTGCGCCGAGCAGTGTTCACAACTCGTTTATCAAAGGCCGTGGTATGTGCTGTCCTGTCTGTGGAAAAGTATATAAAAGATCCCTTTATGTTAATCGGAAAGAATAGTCTATGTGGCAGTGGCTGATTTTAAATATAGACAATGAGTCACAAAACACCATACATTTGACACCTTATGGCCGCTGAAAAAACAATGTGTTGGGGTATTTTACAATCATTTTCTTTATTAAATAGTTATACATAACAAGATTCGTGGTGTAATGCGAAGAAAATACATAATGCAATCAATTTATAAAATGTCTGTATTATTGACACATATGTAGCACTACCACTCCACCCTACCCCACCCACACATCCCCTAACATTTAAATATATTTTTTATTATTTAAAAACTTTGACAACTGAGAAATGAGAAGACGAAATAAAACTAACAGAGAAAAGGTAAAGAGGAACCAATGCTCTTGTTGTATGATCTGATATGATTTCCTTTTTATTTTTTAAAACTTAGTTTGTATAGCAGTATGGCGGCACTACCAACAGCCTTGGGACACAGAGGGGTTGTGCTGTATGGCGGTGTGGAACGTCAAAGTCGAGTCATCCACGTGAGTCCACAAATATTGATGAAATAGCGGATTCGTTGTTTATATTGAGATGTTCCAGTGACAGTACAAGCAAGGGCGACAATAGTCTCTTGGACGTGGGCGTGGGGACATTCAGGAATGGGGGGAGTGGCGATATGCACCCCCTAAATTGTTTTGATAATCCAATGTTTTTTAAAATGTATTTTCCGGCATTTTGACATCACTTTAGAGCAAATAATCTGCAATAATCTATAAATTGATGGATCACGAGATGGTAATGCTGTGGACTCTGCTACAGTGTTCCCATCTCATACAATGTCCAAGAGATTGCCTGATTCAGCATCAATATATACTACTGAAGTACAGGCTATATTGGATGCCTTCGACAAGATTAAGCATTCAGATGCATCCAAATTTGTTTTTAATGACTCAATTTCGTATCTCGAGATTTTACATTACACGAAGCTGGAACATCCCTTAATTGGTGATACGAAAGTGTGTCTTTTTATCATCTAAAAAGAAAATTATCTTTTGTTGAGTGTCCAGTCACGTTGGTATTAGATGCAATGGAAAGGCAGACCTAGCTGCCAAGGCTGCTTTGAATTTACATCGTGCCAATATGGGTATCCCATATTCTGATTTTAAATACAGTATTAACAATATTAGGTTGAATGGAAGCGAATATGCTTCATTCCATAAAGCCAGTCTTGGAAGATTGGCGGTCCTCTTACAGACGGTCACGAAGCGATGGGGTTGTCTTGTTACGGTATTGGCCATACTTTTAACACTTTTTTATTTTGAAATGGGGCCATCCACCTGAGAATACACTACCAGTGTGGACTGACAGTGCGACATATTGCGGCACACCTTGAGCCGTTTAGAAGTGGTATATTTGGTAATGAGTGTGGTGGAATCCTTTCGGTTCCACTCACAGCTCATTATTTTGTTTTTAAAACAAACAGGTTCAGGGTCGGTTCCAGCAATTGTGAATAAGGGGGGGGGCGCAACTTTGGAGGACAAAACCCGACCTTGCATTGGCCTGTACTTGCGCTTAGAGTTTTACAAAAAATTCATTGACCGAAAATTGGGGTGGGGGGCTTTCGACGTGTGCGCCCGTCCCCGTGAAACCGCGCCTGAGGTTTTTATAATAAGATTATTTATAAGCCTTAATTTATTATTTTAAATTATTTTGAGTTATTTTTAACCATAGTCATATCTATTATATTATTTATTATCTATATTGTAAGTTTACGATTTCTATATAAACTCTTTACAGTGATTAGGAATACTGATTTTAATTTTAAACTTTATTTTTGTGCTGGGGAAGAGGGTCGTTTTGTTAAACCAATATTCAATCAGATTAGTATAGAAATTTTGCAATATCATTTTTTTTAACGTTAAAGAATCAGAGGATTCTTTAGGACCCCCTTAAATGGATTTTCCGAATCCGCCACTGTAAAAGTTATTAAATAAACAATATTTTAAAAATCCAATTATAACCCATTAATCTGATACTGTTTCAGACGACAGATATTTTATCTGATCAAGTTGCTGTTCTGAATCCAGACACGGGAGTGTGGTCTATCAGACGAGTAGCTGGTTACGTAAGTTCACATCTACCTCCAATGACGTCATCTATTTTGATTTTGATGCCGTCCTGATTAGTCAACAGTGAAAGCTGGGCTCCAACGCCCGTTTTATTGATATAGGGTATCCCGTATTTAACATTTTAGTACTAAACCATAGAAATGCAACTACTCTTTAAAAAAATATATATATATTCCCTTTAAATTTATTTTTATGAGGATTGCCACCTTAGCCTCTGGTCGATGATATTGATACTTGCTATTTCGAATTTGATAATGACCTCAATAAATGGGTAAAATATTTGTATTAGCACAAGAGTTAAAGTAGTGGTCATTGCTACTAAAAGATAATCCTATTGGATGATCTATTATATATTCTAGTAATTGTGTTAATACGTTTTGACATTTGATAAAAAAAAAAAAATTTGCTTGGTTCTTTTATCTTGTGAAATAATTTTGAAATTCAAAATAGCTAAAGTGGTAGTAGTTTTAAAACCTAGCACATATGAATTTTAATTAGTGGCAGTCCTCTTAATAATATATGTTGAAATACAGATCTTCACAGTATGGTTACACTCCATTATAACATGAGTGTTCAATATTATACATGTACTTGTTAATTTGGCCATCACGTTTGTAAATTATTAATTTGTAATTGTTTATCACTAATAAATGAAAACATATTACACTTGTAACTGTGACAATAGAGTACTTTAACTACGCCCAACACATTGTTTATTCTGCATGAAACCTAGCAACATAATTTTAAGACATTCTAGCTCTTCATTATATTTGTTTTCTGTCCAGTTACTACCCTAGGATGTTTAGCATGGCTTCGCACCTTGAATTCAACCAAATGTCATAGCCGTTTGAATATCTGTTAAACGTATGTTCCCCTATTTATATATTAAACATATATGTTCCACAATTTATGTTAAACATATGTTACCCAATTAAATTTGTTATAATTGTTTCCCTATTTACATGTTAAACATATATTCCTGTTTTTATGTTAAATATATGTTCCCCTGTTTATAAGTTAAACATGTTTCCCTAATTATGTGCTAAACATGTGAGCCTGTTTTTCCGGTGTATAAACCGCCTGGCCGAATTAGCATGAATGGTGGTTATAGGCAAGTTTTATTGTATGTAGTTTATTTGCAGGGAACATTAAAAAATATACCTGTGCGTAGGGCGTCGGCAGCTATGGTAACAGGAACAGATGGAATATTCATGTTTGGTGGTCAAGACTTAATAAAGTAAGTAGCGAGCGTCATTGGTAGAAGACAGTGGTTCGAAACCCACCAGAGGCTGTCTCACACTTCAGATTACGTGTCAAAATATTTGATAATCAAATGTTTGACATGCAATGGCCGATGACTGATAAATATGTGTTTTAGCGGAGTCATTAAACAAAATAAACCAATACAAAATAATAAATTAGCATATAATTTGTTTATACATATTTTATTGGAGGATTATTGTATTTGATAAACATGTTTGTTATGTTTTCACTACTAATTATATTTTATCTAATCAAATAAACGTAAATGAAACATACTAACGAAAGTACCAGTATTGTAAAAGTAAATATTGTATTAAAAAGTAATATTTCCTGACCACACACACACATTTTCAAATACTTCTCCCTAATACAAACAAATAAAGCAATGTACGTTGTTACAATACATGCAATGCGGTCCAAAAATAGTGCGTCTTCATACAGATATTTCAAGATATGTTGAAAAACAAAAACATTTTATTAAGAGGCGTTATATTATTAAAATATGATTTATTGGAAGAGCCTCGGTGGTCCCAGCGGTAGAACAAGCTGATGCCAGTGGTTCAAAACCGTTGTAGGCTGGCTCACTCTTTACTAAGTGTCAAAATAACCAAATTTTTGACATCCCGTAGCCGACGATCAATAAATCAGTGTACTCTAGTGGTGTCGTTACCCCTCCCCCCCCAAAAAAAAATAGATAAAACAAAAAAAAAAATATTGGACAGGTCTACATCATAAATTCTCTTTTTTATAAACAGTTTGTCAGAAATATAATTTTTGACACTTTAAAGCCGCTGTTGGAATGTATATTGGAGGGTGTCCAATAATTCAACATATTTTAGTAATAAAACACTAATATAATTTCTGGAATCAAACATTTCACTAACATTTTTGTATACATTAGCCATTTTGATTTTATAATTTATTTCAAGGAAATAAAACTAAATTACCCAGAAAACATCTAAGGAATGGCTACAGGTTTTAACACATTCGCTTAAACACGCTTAACATTAAACAAAAACTAACAACTCCTGATTACAGAAACGCATTATATATTTTTTAAAGATTGGTTGTATTTCTTCGTTTTATTATTAAAAGATAAATTTAAAAAAACGGGCGGCGCAGACAGTCGTACCACCTTTTTCTTTTATTGTTTCTGTATAAGTAAGTTCTTCGAAAGCTCGGCTTGGTGGCTTCGTTGCCTTTGGCAATCTTGAGCCGTACCACTATTTTTACACTCCCGAAAAATATTGAACTAAAATATTCTATAAAACATTTTTTTTAAAATTTGTATTGATCTGAACAGGAACGAACAGCTGAATGATTTGTGGATTCTGAAGGGAGACGCCTCTTCCGCTGACAGATCTCCCTCTCTGCCTTGCTCCAAGAACTTCTTCAACTACATCTCCGTGCATGGCATCCTCATGACCATTGGCTGGGGGTTCTTCCTCCAATGGGGAGCGTTCATTGCTCGATACATGCACGTCAATTCACCCACGTTCTTCTGTATCCATGTCATGCTGCAGGTACATGTAAACAAGAGTTGTCTACCCTTGTGGTTGTCTTCCATCTGAAAATATAATACAATGCACCTACAACCAGAAATGTGGTATCTAGTATTTTGTGATGTACTTTTCACATGACAGATTGCTTTGTAGTTAAGCCATCATAAATTAATTTTGTGTTTCGGGTCGTCCGCCAGCACTGACTTTCTAAAACTACAACTTATAATAATCGCATCAAAATTGTTTACGCTTTATATTTCAACCAATTTAGAAGTAAATTACTTGGATATTTTGAAGAATACGTTGAAGTTTTCACGTCACTGCTATTACACAAATTGTAACTCCTACGTATACTCTCTTGGGTACAATTTCGTGCTATTTAAGCTTAAAAATAAATCCCCGTGTTATGTTTTCCTGCCTCCCTCATTGATTTTAAAACTTTATGGGACCCGAAACACAATATTTATCATGACCTAAACTGAGATTGATAGTGCATATAGTTTTCATATTTTAGTATTGTTAAGTGTTGTATTAATCAATGTGTGTTGGATATCAAGAAAAATGTTCCTGTTACACAATTTAATGGAAACATTTATTTTTAAAATGTTTTGCATTATTTACTACTCTTATGCAATAAAAACAAGATTTCTATATAGATGACTGAAATCTTCCAAATTTGTACATGACAGTCAGTCTTGGCCGCTAATTTCCAAGCTATTGGTGACATTGATGTAAATTGTGTGTATTTTAAATAGGTTTTAGTTTACATTTGTAATTGTCTGTCCCAGAAAGGCAGACAATTTTACTTACAAAATATCACTGGTCTTGACTAAAGCTATTAATGAGTGTTATGCAGTAAACTCATCGAATGTACGTGGCTGATGCAGGGCCCTCGAGAGGAAAAACATGTGCTGGTGCGACACCTTTTGCAGGGCCCCCTGCCCCCTGCCCCCCCTTTTCCAACACTAGTCATATATGTAGATGATTCATTTGCACTATACATGTATCTATGACAGT
>JAULBS010021618.1:0-10703 GCA_032355785.1 Symmetromphalus regularis
TGACACCAAATATTATTGATAAAATTTGTTGAAGTGGTATATGGTACCACAACTTCTTCCCAACACATCTTACACTTCCCCATTGTCTGATTAGTTTAAATACCAAATTTGAAAGCTCTGTGATAATTATTATAACTTTTATGAAGTTTTGAAAATGATAATCAAAAGTGTTGGGAAATTTACATTAAAAAATGCCACAAATCTGACAAAAACACAAAACTTCAAATATCTGCCAAAATTAGAAAAATCCTCCGATTAAGCTAAAATTTCCAGGATATCAGTTTTTAATGGATATTTTGACATATTTAGCCAATTCTAAGAGTGGTGGAAAATTGTCAGAAAATCTGTTGATTTGACATGGAATGACCCAGATATTTTTATTATTGGAGGAAGGAGGCGGCTATCTACATCTCCTTCCTCCATTACATGATGCGTTACTCTTCGGTTGTTGTGTGTTGTGTATGTTTGGTACTATGGGTTATAAACTCATATTTATTGTGGTTCTATGAGACTCAATTTATCGTGTTACTATGAGAGTCAATGTATTGTGGTACTATGGGACTCAATTTATTGTGGTACTATGGGACTCAATTTATTGTGGTTCTATGAGACTAGATTTATTGTGGTACTATGGGACTCAATTTATTGTGGTACTTATGGGGCTCAATGTATTGTGGTACTATGGAACTCAATGTATTGTGGTACTATGGGACTCGATTTATTGTGGTACGATGGGACTCAATTTATTATTGTACTATGGGACTCAATTTATCGTGTTACTATGGGACTCAGTGTATTGTGTTACTATGGGACTCAATTTATCGTGGTACTATGAGACTCAATTTATCGTGGTACTATCGGACTCAATTTATTGTGGTACTATGAGACTCAATTTATTGTGGTACTATGGGACTCAATTTATTGTGGTACTATGAGACTCAATGTATTGTGGTACTATGGGACTGTATTGTGATACTATGGGACTCAATGTATTGTGGTACTATGGGACTGTATTGTGCTACTATGGGACTCAATTTATCGTGGTACTATGGGACTCAATGTATTGTGGTACTATGGGACTCAATGTATTGTGGTACTATGAGACTCAATGTATTGTGGTACTATAAGGCTCAATGTATCGTGTTACTATGGGACTCAATTTATTGTGGTACTATGGGACTCAATTTATTGTGGTACTATGGGACTGTATTGTGATACTATGGGACTCAATGTATTGTGGTACTATGGGACTCAATTTATTGTGGTACTATGGGACTGTATTTTGCTACTATGGGACTCAATTTATCGTGGTACTATAGGAGTCAATGTATTGTGGTACTACGATAATTTATTGTGGTACTATGAGACTCAATGTATTGTGGTACTATGGGACTCAATGTATTGTGGTACTATGAGACTTAATGTATTGTGGTACTATAAGGCTCAATGTATCGTGTTACTATGGGACTCAATTTATCGTGGTACTATGGGACTCAATGTAGTGTGGTACTATGAGACTCAATGTGTTGTGGTACTATGAGACTCAATGTATTGTGGTACTATAAGACTCAATGTATTGTGGTACTATGGGACTCAATGTATTGTGGTACTATAAGACAGTGTATTGTGGTACTATGGGACTCAGTGTATCGTGTTACTATGAGACTTAATGTATTGTGGTACTATGAGACTCAATGTATTGTGATACTATAAAACTCAATGTATTGTGGTACTATGGGACTCAGTGTATCGTGTTACTACGAGACTCAATGTATTGTGGTACTATAAAACTCAGTGTATTGTGGTACTATGGGACTCAATGTATTGTGGTACTATAAGACTCAGTGTATTGTGGTACTATGGGACTCAGTGTATCGTGTTACTATGAGACTCAATGTATTGTGGTACTATGAGACTCAATGTATTGTGGTACTATAAAACTCAATGTATCGTGTTACTATGAGAATTAATGTATTGTGGTACTACGGGACTCAATTTATTGTGGTATTCTACTGCTAGGGCTCTCCCCAACTGATGTGATGATGTAACTTTCTTCTTCTTGTTTTCATTCACTTATTGATTGCACATTGAGGTCAGCAGTGACGATGACTGGCACTGTTCTCTGTTCTTCACTTATGAGACCAGTACATCTTCCCCTTTGAAGTATTGTAGTTGTCTTGGAAAGGAAAGGACCTTCAGTAGCTATGTGTGAAATAAGTAACTATCAACGGTAATTTTAATAAATCCGCTACGCTAAAGAATTTGAAAATATCACAATAAATTGCCTCTATAGCATATTTCTATTAAAAAAATAAAAATTGTTATAGCACCACATAAATTACTAAAATATTAAAACATTTCATTTAATTTAACAAATGCACAAAGTAAGTCAAAATATAACTTTAATCAGTTTAAACAGTACTACTCATATACTCATAGTGGCGTAGTGTGGGCGGGACTGGCCTTAGAGGCGCAAAATTTCAACAACAAAAAAAAAAAAAAAAAAAGAGAAAAATAGTAATAATAAATTTTAAAAAATAGCGTTTTAACCCCACACATAAACTTTAATCAGTTTAAATAGTACTGATCGTATAATGGCGTAGCGTGGGCGGGCCACAGAGGCTGTTGCCCTGGGCGCAAAATTGTTAGAATCGCAAAATTTTAAAAAATAAATGAAAAAGTAGTAATAATAAATTTTTAAAAAATAGCGCGCTTTTCCCCTCACACAGAAAATCTTTCAATGTTCGAACATTCTACACAGCTTTTCAACATTACGGGGCGAATAAACGTTAATTACATCAGTATTTTCTTAAAATACAATACTTGTGCCTGGGGGTAAGGGGTTCAATATTGGACGGTGGAAGGGACCCAGGGAGTGTTAACAGTTAATCGTGCAAACAGTTAATCGTGCAAACAGTCCACGGGTTACGGGATAAAACGCCGAGGCAAAATCGATTGCGTCGGTTGACGAAGAAACGTTAAAGTTGAATTTGACAACAGCACAAAGAATAAAACACTTAACAGAGGTAAAGTTTATGTTGTTGTTTTTAAGGGGGTGGGTTTGGGAGTCATACTAATTTATCAACTGTTGTAGATGTCAGGGTCAGTGTTATGGTGAAGTATTTTAAGGGAAAACTAAAATAAAATCTTATTATGTTTTAGATTTTAATTAGCCTAAATAGTTTTAGTTTCAAGATTCCAAAAATGCCAGATGGAATCAAAATAATATCTGATATGATTGATTCAGGGGTTAAATTTTACTAAGGCATTGAGGCATTTGTCATGCTACCCTGTCCCTTTGCTGCAATGCTCTATCAATTTCAATTCTAATGAAGGCAACTATTGCTGTGCCCTTTTTTCTCACTTGCCTCAGTGCCCTTTCATGAATCAACTCATGGTCGGCTATTAGGTTTTTGCCTTGATGCCCCATAGGAAACTCTTCTTTGCAGTTATGCTCCTGATGTGTCGTCAAAATTGTCTTGGTGTCCTCTTGATTACTTGGAATCCAAGGCAATAATCAGGGGGTAGGCGGCCCAATAATATGTCGATTCCTCAAATTCTTTAATGTTTAAAAATAGAAAAATTTTTATAATATTTTTTAAATGTTATTTAAATCGCACTATTTAGGGGGCCCTGTCCTAGATCCGCCATTGGTGGTATCACTGGGTTTAACAAAAACTAGTCTGGTGTGCGGCCATTAGCAGTGTTAGTATCCTCAATAAATGTATGAGTATGCATATTAGGAAAAGTCAGATACATTTTCCATTGATCATGTAACTTATTTTATTAATTGGTCAAATATTGCAAGTTTTACCATTTATTTTACTGGAACATTACTACAACAGTACACACGTTTTCTTTGTCCGTATTGTCTTTCCTTGTAGCTGTTAAATGAAAGTGTAGTCCGAGTTTCTGAAATAACTCTTATTATCTCAAGCGTTATTTCCCTTGAAATTTTAAATTCCTATATTAAAAGACTGAAGTTCTATCTCCAAAGTTAGGTCACACCAAAACATGAACAGATTAAAATAGCTTGGAAAGGGAATCCAAAAGTATTTTAAAAATATTTAATATTGGAAGGGATTAGTTATACATCTGCATCATGAATTTCACATGCAATATCTAGTTCAACTGTGGATCTTATGAAGACCATTTCAAAAAATCATAAAATTCAAAGTAGGCAGAACACATCTCTGATATTTTTACTGGTTGATGGCACATATGTGACAAATAAATCAGTGAAGTTTCAAAGCTGTGTGACCTATACCCCTAAAGATATGACCGTATTTGTAAGTCACACCAGATATTATTGATAAAATTAGTTGAAGTCGTATATGGTACCACAACTTCTTCCCAACACATCTTACACTTAACATGACCAGAAATGTGGATTCCCCATTGTCTGATTAGTTTAAATACCAAATTTGAAAGCTCTGCGATAATTATTATAACTTTTATGAAGTTTTGAAAGTGGTAATCAAAAGTGTCGCGGAAATTCATATAAAAAATGCCACAAATCTGACAAAAACACAAAACTTCAAACCTCTGCCAACATTTAAAAAATCGTCCGATTAAGCTAAATTTTCAGGATATCAGTTTTTTAATGGATATTTTGACATTTTGTGCTATTCTAAGATGGATACACAAACAGGGTACAGTATATTATCGGTGTAACGGGTTTAATCTGCACGGTGTACAGTATAATTATTATATGAAAATTTAGAAAATTCCAGAAAAAAAATCCCTTCAAAGTGGTCGCCCTGCGTGTCACTTTAACAAATAAAAAATGACAGACTGTGGTCAAAGAGAGACAACTCTTTTTACATCTTCATGTCTAAAATAGCTGATACTCTATACAGTTCTTTCCCTTAGACTATTGAGTAAATAAATTGAAATTAAAACAAATAAATAACTTTTGATATTGATAGTTAAATACTTGAAAACGTACGAATTAAAAACTTATTATTCTGTAACAGTTGGTAACAGTTATCGATAATAAACAATGTTAATTATGTATTATAAAAAAATCTAAATGACTTTTGAACTTTCGACATTTATGAATTCAACGTTTATTTGAGAAATTAATTTTTGTTTCAAATTATTAATAATGACTGTTTATTTTAATTAAATAATAAATAGCTTTATTAAATTATGTGTAGACAAATAATTAGAATCGAAAAGTTATTCTAATTCTTATTCTAATTCTAATTCAAAAATAAACCATTACTGGTCTAAGGGAGATAACTATTTTACATTTTTATTCCTAAATTAGAATTTATTAAACAGAGTTGTTCCCCTTAGACCACTTAGGAAAAAAAAAATACTATTTAAAAATGAAATAATTTTGTATAATTCTTCCCTGGTCTGGAAAAACCTAGTAAATCACATTTTGATGAAAAGTGAGTTTGACCTATTTTGGGACTTACTAGGTTTATTACTGTTATTTATGAAATTTTGCTTTGGACAAACATTATTTTGGTATTCTTGGTCTGGAAAAAACCCAGCAACTCTTTAGAGCCAACCAGGTTTATAACTGGAAAAGTTTGTGGGGCGCTCTTGTTTTTTATTGTTTTAAATGTTTAATGAAATATGAGCTGCTCATGTGGGACGCTGATATTCCAGTTGGCACTGGATAAGAATGAAAATGAATATAATTGTAGCAGGGTGTTTTAACTTGCACATGTACATTTCACAAACACACTATTTTAAAACACTGTTCATGTATTTTATCCTTGCTTTGTTTTAATTGTGCAGGCTTTCTTCTTTCCCTGTCTCTTTTGTTTTCTGTGTCTCTGGCTCTGTTAGCTTGAATGCAACTCACCTGAACCCAGTGGCTTGGTCAGGTAGCCAATTTAATGATAAGCTTTGTCATTATTTTCTGGGGCAACCTGATGTTCATCTTGCCAGAGACAATTTAACTATATGAGAGAAGTGTTTGAGTGTCACTGAAGATTTTCTAACACACAACTAACTGCACAAAGGTAAATGAGATTATATTTTAACCATAGTTATTAATTTTAAACTTAAGTCTACTAAATTGTATTAGTGTGTATTAAAGATTAGGGAACATATTGTAAATTGATTTAATTAAAGTTAAGTGGATAACTTAGTCTTTTTAAGAATAAGTTAATGGAGATTGAGGTTTATTTAATATATTAAGATATTTGTCTAAGTATAGATACATGTATGCAGTGGATATTATTATATGATAATTAAATATGAAAATAAATAACTAATGTATGTTATTTATTATGTTGGTTTTAAATTATTTTGTTATTAGGTTAACATTCAAGTTTAATCTGAAACAACAGCATCATGCTTGTATAAACACCTGACCCACAGTCAGTAGGTAACATATTATTAACCGATATGGAATTTTGTATTCATAGTATTTATTTATGTATTTATTAGTGAAGCTTCTCTTTTCACTATTGAGTATTGTATTATGGATTATATTGGTGATTTATATTATACTGAAATTCAATTAAGTATTGAATTTAAAATATAATGATGTAATTATAATGATGTATTATTGAATGTATGTATTACCAATGTATGTTTATTTTAAAGTCTGAATATATAATCTATGTTAGAATGTATTTTTACTATGTTTTATTAATATTATTTCAGGGTCTTCAGGATGTTGATGATGTTAAAAAGAGCCATGTTGGGATCTTCATATCCCACCTGGTGGATCCCATATATGTGGAATAAAACCCTAGACCTGCTGAGGTGTTGAGTTGTCATATTTATATCTCGGTAACATAATTTTAATTGTTTGTTTGTTTGTTTGTTTACATGTGCACTTGCTAGGTTTTACCAGATGAAATCTGATCTGTAGTCAACCTTGCAGTTGCAACAACAAAAAAGTAGAAATAATTTTTTTCATTGATTGTCATGAGTTAAAAGTTACAAAGTCCAGAATATGTTTAATATCTAAGCAATTCGCATAGATCAACCAATTCAGTTTTGAACGCATAACGCACTATTTACTGCATTATATATAGTGAAGATATATAACTTTATCAGAGAGTTGTGCTTTGCTGTTCTAAACTATGTTATACTACTTGGAATATATGTGACAGCTTTAAATTCATCTATAAAAATAATATGAGACAAAGCGAAAAGTGGTCCTTGCGATTAGGTTTTCCATGCAATTTGTATAAGCTGGAAAATATGAGGGAATATAAGAAAATAATGTTAAAAGCATACGAGAGCCAAAAAAAACGTTTTTTTATTATTATTCTGGTAAGTAAAAAAAATTGTTTGTAAAAGAAGCATTTTAAAATATCATTATGGTGAAATGCATTTTAAGTTGGGTTTATTATTATATTGGTCCAACTGATTATTCTAACCCGCCATTTTAGAAGTTCATGGATGACGTTTTGAGGTTATTCCAGCCATTTTGTTTTCGACACCTTGCTGATTTATGCAGGTATATTATTGCTTGTTTTCTTAATTTTTTTGTCTGTGAATTAGTTTTAACTATTAAATTGATTGAAAAAAAAGGATAGGTTTTTGTTGTTGCAAAGTTAAATACCTAACAGAAGAAGAAATCTGGAATAACCTAGTAAGTGTAAATGTAAACCAAAAATGGAAATTTTGTTTTAATATATGCTGTGTAAAGTATGTCCCTAACGGTCAATAATGGTCAATAATGGTGGCCTTATATCAGCAATTTCACAATTATAGAGCTTAATCATAGGATCTATTAGTTTTTTCAATTTTCTAAGAATTATTAAAATGTGACTTATTAGGGTTTTCCAAACCAGGACAGAATTATAATTACATATCCAAACCTTAGTTTTTAAGGTGTGTGGGTGCGATTGCACCCGTACAGCACCCGTAATTTCAATCGACGTGTGTGATAAACTGCACTCGTACCACTTGGAAATCACTCACCTAATTAATAATAATAATATGTAATTTCGTACCTGTTAGTTCATTACATAATAACTCAAGTCTTCTAAAAATATTTCAAACGTATGTACAAGTATATTGACTTCATAACTTATCATATCTATGATTTTTCAAAAGGAAAAACAAATAACTGGTATCCGTACATTTGATCAGTCTGTTACAATTCCATTTGGTCATCCTCGATCATTTCCGTTTGTGGTGTTAAAAAAGACATTCAGAAAACCTTGGCCAATTTCGTTGTATCAAACAAAGTTTTCCAACGAACATGGACAAAATGTAATTAAACATGGCAATTTTTCACTCGCGTATGTTGTTTCAGGCATGAAATTTATCACTCACCTAAGCATTTTCAGGTGTGTGATCTATCACTCGCCAGGATTTTTCAAAAACTAAGGTCTGATATCATCTTGTTAGCCTCATAGCATAAGTGTCTAACTCATATTTTACCCAAAATGAGATATATCTACATAATTGAGGTCCCTAACACTGCAGTTTCACCCTGTATTATTGCCTCTGTCATACAGTCAATAAGAACACTCGTTACAGGCCATAATCAATATATGCCTAAATCATCCGTTTGACCCATTCTCTGCAAGATATAAATATATACTTATATATGTTATTCTATCATCTGTTTGACCCATTCTCTGATAGGAATAAATATATACTTTTATATGTTATTCAATCATCTGGTCAAATGACTGGCAATTTGGGGTTCAAATGTGGATTTCTGAAATGAGGGGTTCAAACACGAGTGAGCAGGACCGGAGGAAAAAAGATTTTCACATCTTTCCACTCTGATTAAGGTTAAAAAAATTAAAAAAAAAGAGAAAAGTGGGGTCCAGACACCTTAGACACCCTCCCCCCGATCCGCTACTGTTTTTAATAGACATTTTGGTATTTGTTTTATAGAAGTGCATTTTTTGATACCTAAGGCGTCTGATGAGTTAATAAATATGTTTGCGTTTGTTTTATGGAAGTGTTTTGATATACAGGGTGTCCCTAAAGTCTGGACACTCATATTTAATATAGTTAGTTACAAATAGTGGTATTTCCTGTGTCCAAACAACAGCTGTTACGTTAAAAGAGGTGTTTTTGTTTGTTTTATATCAAACCTTTTATATACGACAGCCGATATGTTAACAGAAGTTTTGTTGGTGTGCATTTTGATATATAACTCATCTCATAGTTAATAATAGACGTGTTCGCGTTTGTTTTATATAAGTGTTTTTTTAATATACATGAAGCTGTTAAGTTGAAAGAGGTGTTGCTGTGTTTTTTATCAAACGTTTTGATATACATGACAGCCGATGTTAATAAGTTTTATTATTTGTTTTATAGAAGTGCATTTTTGACATATTCGTCATGAGTTAATAGAAGAGTTTGTGTTTGTTTTAAGTTATAAGTGCACACTGAATTATCAATAATTAAGAGGTTTTATATCAAACTTTTTGATATACATGACCGCCGATATGTTAACAAAAGTTTTTGTTATACATTTCGAGTTAATAGAAGTATTTGTTTTTAGTGTTTCTGATATACATGACAGCCGATGTTAATAAGTTTTATTATTTGTTTTATAGAAGTGTATTTTTGATATACAAGGCATCTTCGTGAGTTATTATAAGAGTTTGTGTTGGTTTTATAAGAGTTAATTAGAGCACACGGAATTATCAAAGATTGGTAATATTGACATGATTGTAGTCGAGTGTGAGCTAGCCACCAACAGGTTTTGAACCATTGTATTCAGCTTGAGAGCTCGATGTCCTACAACTGGCTACCAAGGCTCATCTTTTTCCACTTAGCCCTGGAGTAATTTTCTTTTCTCAGTTCATGACATTATATCAATCTCTGTATGACCAATGAAAACAGTGCAATTACATTGGACCAACAATTGTAAATGAGAACAAAGATATAATGTATGCTTATTTTTTATTCCACTACAAAACATTTACTGAAAATTGTCACTCTGTAGTAGAGAACAAGTGCAGGTAAAATTAGCAGAATGTTTTTTTTTCATAAAGTACATTATTTGTCACTGTAACAATAATTCTTGGTTAAATTATAATACAATAATGCAGCAATCCAGTGAGTTTTGTGCAGATTTGATTTTCTTTACTGAATTATAGAGCACAGCCCCAAATCACCAGATCTGAATCCAATAAAAATAAAATTGAACTAATGGTACAACAGTACACAGCTTAACAACGACTTTGGAAATATGGGGGGGATGGTGGAGGGCACAGACTGATCAGGGATACAAACTATATCAGATTTTGCTTACAATTATATATACTAGTAAGTATTGTTTTTAGTCTCACAAGTGGAGGTGGGGGACGAGGGAGCATGTGCCATGCTTAAATAAATCTTCAGGGGATCAGCACACTCTTATTCAATGAGGTGTGAGACCTAGCCCAGTTGGTAGAGCATTCTCCTGATGTACTCGTCATAGGATCAAAACCATTCTGTGGACTTATTCGCAGATTGGCTTTTTATCCATCCCAATCAAAAGCAAAGTTTGTTATTTAACGACGTCTCTAGAGCATATTGATTTTATATCTTATCATCGGCTATTGGACGTCAATCGTATGGTCATTCTGACATTTAGTTAGAGGAAACCCGCTGCCACCACATAAGCTACACCTTCCGATAAGCAGCAAGGGATCTTTAATAAAGTATTTCATAGTGCACTTTATGAACAGCATTATAAAGTATTTCATAGTGCACTTTATGAACAGCATTATAAAGTATTTCATAGTGCACTTTATGAACAGCATTATAAA
>JAULBS010021629.1:0-10703 GCA_032355785.1 Symmetromphalus regularis
ACAGTCACTGTTAAATTACCCAACACATCTTGAAACAGTCACTGTTAAATTACCCAACACATCTTGAAACAGTCACTATTAAATTACCCAACACATCTTGAAACAGTCACTATTAAATGCCCCGCATTTCTCTATACAATCTTTTCTAAATTACCCAACATTTCTCACAAGTTAAACGTAGCTTGTCTACTATGATTGATTCGGAAACAAATACATTCTTTTTACGATGGTCGTTCCAACAATTTACTCTAAACAGCATGCACAATCACCACATACCATAGTGGAGATACTTGTATTGTTTTCGCAGCTTTTCTTTTGAGTATTGTCTACAGCGATGCAACCAAAATAACTCCTCCATCTTGTAAACTAGTCCCCGATAGTGTTCCGCTGCGTAAGAAAAACATCTCATTGCAAGGCGTTACTTAATTTCCGTTCCATCAAGCGCAGATAGTCAGGGAAATGGAGTCTTGAAGTAGTTACTATGCCCCACTATCTTTACATCATCTTCCGATGAAAATATGTAGGTAGAGAGTGATTAATTTCC
The DNA here is from genome assembly GCA_032355785.1 of Symmetromphalus regularis. Classification (NCBI taxonomy): domain Eukaryota; kingdom Metazoa; phylum Mollusca; class Gastropoda; order Neomphalida; family Neomphalidae; genus Symmetromphalus; species Symmetromphalus regularis. The sequence continues at coordinate 545 of JAULBS010021629.1, forward strand.
ATGTCAGAAAACGCCCAGTCAATGTTCTCCAAATTGTAAGCGCATATATCATATCCACAGGGATTTCGTAAGCAAGTAAGCATCATGTTTGTTATGGATCCGGTACAACCAGACCAAGGCCAAATTGTTTTTGTTGTTTGGTCCTCGAGCCCGTCGGCAGTGGAAAGCCCCGAAAAAAAAATTGGCCTGTCCTCGGACACTGAAAAATCCTGAAATTGGATAAAAACAATAATTTTTATTTTTTATTTCGCCCGCCGCCCCAAAATGTGCCATGTTCTTTAGTTTTAATCCGTCCTCCACTGACGTTTGCCTTGCCTTCTTAAAAACAAGGATGAAAAAATATCATGCTGTGAATCGAACATTCATGCGAGCAAGACACACCATGCAAGTAGATCATGGCTGTGTGGTTGATTGCCGTTCACCACCTTGGAGGATAATCTAACCGTCATTTGGCTAATGGCAGTGACTGTCGTATTAGAGATCCCCAACTGGTTCATCAAAGGCCGTGGTATGTCCTGTCCTGTCTGTGGAAAGCGCATACAAAAGACCCCTCGCTGCTTATCGGAATGATTAGCATGTGTGGCGGCAACGGGTTTACTCTAAAAAAGCATATTAGAATGACCATGTGTTTGACGTACAATAGCCGATGATAAGATAAAAATCAACGTGCTTTAGAGGCGTCGTTAAATAAAATATTTACTTGTTTGTAACTAAGTGTTGGCCCATTCCAATATTAAAATTCATTCAAATGTTTTTGGATTGGCCACAGAAAAAAAAAAAAAAAAAAAAATGCACCTTTAATGTTCGAGATGTATTTTGAAGATAATTACGTCACGAGTTTTGCGAAGTTCACATGTGGATTGTGTTTACGGTTTGTGAGATCATTTTCTCCCAATTCCCTTGCGCCGAAAGCATTTGTTTTAAACACTGTGTAAAGTCGATATTTATTATAATTATGCTAATGCTATTTATACCCCAAAGTGCCAATCTAATTAGTGATATCATTGTTTGTTTTCTATCTGGTCTATTTCAAATGACGTTTTCAAAAGTTTACAAAAGTTCTGTTAGGTATTAAAAACAACAACAACACCACAAATTTAAAGGTATACCGAAGAGTAGAACCATTTAACGTAATACAAAAATAAATAAATAAATTAAAGAACACAAAAACGAAGAAGGAAGAAGCAACAACCACACAACCAACAATATTAAAAATATATATTTCCACACTCAAGACTTTTTATAACATCGTTTGATGAACAGCATGGTTGAACTCTTCGGTATACCTTTAAATTAGTGTTGTTGTTCTTAGTATTCAGACGCAGAAGCAGGATTTCTGAAAAGGGTGTGTGTGTCCAAATGAGATGGGTGAATAGGAATGGGGAAAAATGGTTAATTTTTACGTCCTTCCACACGGAAAATATATTTTAAAAACAAATCTTGAAAAGGGAGTTCCGAATCCCCTACTGGCGTTCTTGTTAAATACTGCCGACCACACCGAGAGGACCTCTTTTATACAATCTGAACGGGATGTAGCTCAAATGGTAGAGTGTCCGCCTGTGAAGCTGTCGCTCATCGGATCGATCCTTCTCAGTTGACCCATTTACTGTTCGGGCAATTTTCCGTTCCAATCAGTAGTCCACAACTGGTTCATCAAAGTCCGTGGTATGTTTTGTCCTGTCTATGGGTAAGCACATATAAAAGACTCCTTGCTGGTTATCGGAAAGAGTAGCACATGTGGCGGTAGCGAGTTTCCTCTACATGTTAGAATGACCATATAATTTACGTCCAATAGCCGATGATGAGATAAAAATCAATGTACTCTAGAGGCGTCGTTAAATAAAACAAACTTTACTTTTTAGTTGGAAAAAACCCAAACGAAACAGTTGCCCGTCTACCTCAGTGCTGGCTACGACACTGAGGAGACGTCTTTCCACAATCTATTTAAAATCGGATCACATTCAACACTGGCGTCCAATTATTTAATAACATTTATTAATAAAACTACGACCACACTGACACAAAAAGTTTGTTTTATTTAATGACGCCTCTAGAGCGCATTGAATTTTATGTTATCATCAGCTACTGGACGTAAATCATATAACATATGATCATTCTGACATATTTCTTTAACCCTGCCACTTAGCCATTTTTAAAAATTAATTTCAAAAATATTTTCAGACAAAACATACGAACTAAGGAAAACAACGGTTTTAACACATAAACATAAATAATAGATCATTTTCTACTTTTTTTTATAGCAGAGACGACTATTTTAAATATTGCGCTTATGATTATAATGCATATTTTACACATTTAGAATGACGTCGTTGTCTTATCAAATTCAAAATAGCTAATGTCAATATTCTCGATCTGAGGCTAAATTGGCAGTCCTCATAAAAAATAAAACAAAATGCTATTAGCATTTGTTATCCAACATCTGAAATTACCCGCGAATCGGCAATGCCGTGGAGATTTTCTTTATCCGTGGCAAAAAAAAACTTGTTCAAGGTGTATTTTTTTAAAATAAAAAATAATTTACGCTAAAATTGCCGTGGTCACTATTTCTCCACAGCATTTATTTTCCCGTGGACATTTGATTAATTACAGGGTTTGACATGAAAAAAATAATAATTAAAACGTGGTTCTATTTCTACAGTTTATTAATAAAGTGCAGGGCCGTTGGAACGAAAATCATATTGCGGGGGTGGGAGTGGAGAGGGGCTGCTGCTGTTTCTGAACATCAGAATTTGCCAGTGAATAATTCAACGATGAATAAGGAACACATTTATGGGAATTATTGGGCGGAGGGGGGGGGGGGGAGGACAACAGCCCTCTACCTTCCCACAGCTCCAACGCCCCTGAAGTATGTTAAATTTCTGGACACCCTATAATATCAGCTTAATAGTGCTGGCTGATATTCCAGCAATTAAATTAGCGCCAGTAAATTCTGTCGGACGTGATTCCACTGCAAACGGACTAATACTACACTTTATACGTAAAGAAAAGAAAATAATGTCATGCTGGCGATTTAGACACTGATAACTTAATTAACCACGCCGCTTTTTCGACCATGACTGTCTAACATGTTCTTACTCGCCTCCAGTCTGAAATATTATGATAAAATTAATACTATCAGTCTACTGACAAACAAACACACCAATATTGATGATAATGTTGTTTCAATTGAATGAAAAAAAAAACAGTTTGTTTTATTTAACGACGCCTTTAGAGCACATTCATTTTTATCTTATCATGGGTTTTGGACGTCAATCGTATGGGCATTCTGACATATTTCTTTAGAGGAAACACGCTTTCCACAAGCAGCAAGGGGTCTTTTATATGCACTTTCCCACAGACAGAACAACACATACCACGCCCTTTGATGAACCAGTTGTGAACCACTGGTAGGGACGGAAAATAGCCCAGACTGCAACTGTGTCTACTGAAAAGAATCGATCATATTACCAACCGCTTCACAGTCGGTCACGCTACCGCTTGAGCTAAATCCCGCTCCCTCAGTTGAATGAATAACAATTTTGGCTACTATATTTAAGACAAAATGCGAGCCACAATAACTATGGAGCTAGAAAGTTCTACGATCAAGTATCACCGACCATTCCTGTAAGAAAACGTTTATTGTAATCTCACATACATCCGAAAAAAACAGTAGCGAATGCCCCGATAACAGATTCTATCCTTCTTCTCATTCCCCGTGTGAGTTGCCTTAAGCAAATTGGATCAATTGGTCCCCGCACTCAAGTGGACCCCGCAGTAGGGTACTAGTAATCTACTCTAATCTTGTCCTGTAAAACTGCCTCCTGAAGTACGATTCACTGGCACACTGATCAGACACGAATCCGATACGTGCCCGATCCGAAAAAAAAAGAGGTTAAATAGCTATACCACTAGGGTGTTCATTGGCATCCGAGTCTTACTCAGAAGCCAGAGTTGCACTGCGGTCCGGGTTTTTTCGAATCGCTCCAAAGTTTCCGTACACGCATGGTATTCACCTCGCAGAAAATGCCTTCGATTTCTACCGAGTAAAGTAAAAAATCGAAAGAGGAAGACCCGCACGTCAATGAATTCAGGATGCGGAAACTCTCCACTCACGTCCGTTTTCGGTTCGGAAATGTTTTCCAACCGTACCAGACATGTATCGGATTCGTGTGCCAATGAATCGCGCTTAACAGTCAAATCTATTCCCAAATGGACCCCGCAGCTCCTAAGTCCTGCCCCGAGTTGAGCAATACGATCAAGAGATGACTACCATAACCATTAATATACCAGTGGTGGAGCATTGACTAAAACTGGAAACAAGACAAATGTGTCTAGGAGGGTTGATCCATAGATAATGTATTGGTTTAACGACCCACCAGCACACAAATAAACATGAGCTATTGGAGTCAAAAAGGTGACTGGTCCTAGAACTCATACATCTCAGAGACGCACGGAGCGAACCTTAGCTTAGAAATAGTGTCCGCCAGAGGTCGGAGCACAATCCCTTCAACAGACCCATTGGGTTATTTCTTGTTCTATCTTTGGACTATCACTGGTGAAAAAAAAGCCGTGATATTTGCAGTCCTGGCCACAGGAAAGCGCAAATAACTTGCTGTTAAGCGGGAAGAGTAAGTTATGTAGTGGTAGCCAGTTTCCTCTGAAAACCATGAGTCGCGAATCTTGTGCTTGACACCCAATAGCCGCTGATTAACTAATATTCTGGAGTGTCGTTAAACTTTTATAGATAAATAAATAATAATAATATAAATAATAATAATAATATAAATAATTATAATAATATAAATAATAATATAAATAATAATAATAATATAAATAATATAAATAATAATAATAAGAAGAAGAACAACAACAACAAGAATGCAATTTAAATTTTAAGAAAATAAGTTAAATAATTACTTACCTGAGGTAAGCTAGCTGCAACACTCATGAGCCACGCTATCACTAACATAATCCTAGCTCTCCTCGGGGTATCGAATATGCTGAGCGGGTGCACGATGGAGTAGTAACGATCCAGAGAGATTGTTATTAGAACGAACGACGACAGGTAAAAGCCGAACGCTCGCCAGAACATCATGACGCGACACATGAAGTCGCCGGCGTCCCAAGACACCGTTACATGCCAAATCGTCTCCAGCGGCAACATTATGAACGCCACAATAAGATCCGCAATAGCCAGGTGCATTATGAAGGTGTTCACCCTAGAACGGTACCCACGGTTACGAAACAGAGTGATGAAGACTGTCAGATTGCCGGCAGCAGCTACGACGAACAGACAACAGTACGCAATGACGGACACCAGCGTGTCGTCGTTGAATATCATTTCGTTAGGAAATGTAATGTTTGTTTTAGGTGCCATTGTGGAAGCTGTAGTCGCCGCGATCGTCATGGGTGATATGCTGGTTACCATTGTAATAACAAAGTTTTACCAGTGGTGGATTTTCGTACCCAGAGAGTAAGTCATAGTAAACATGAGTCACATCTGTGTTTTAGTCAGATGTTGAGTTTAAAAGTAATTAAAATGAAGTTTTGTTTGTTAATTATGTTAAAGTAATGGTGACATCTGTTTTTAAATAGGACGTTTTAAAAAGCGTTGTCGTTCGTGAATAATTTCAATGTCTATACGGTACTGGCGGTAAATCACAAACGGCTAACGGCGACATCTGTTTTGAATGGAAAGTTTTAAAATTGATATCATTGTTTGACAACTTTAAAGAATATGCGATCATGGATTACTAATCATTCACCAGCTGCATCTTTTTGCAACTGTTGTTAAATTCTCTTTATAAAAAAGAACTTAAGCACAGATTATCTCCTAAAAGTATACTTTTAGAAATTTTTGGATCCCTTTGGAAGATCCAAACTACCAACTTAAAACAAGCGAGACCTGTGGATCCTCTACGAATTATTTGGATATCAACAGAAAACCCAGCACTACCAACTTCATTACAGGAGGGAATAAGTCAAGCTAATCCAAGGTAAATCACCATCTCATCCGACACACACGCAATCCGTATTACTCCAGAAAAGGGGAATTTTTCTATAAAACACCATCTTTAACCAATCACCCACACATAACGATATGTACACATTGGCAAATCCAAAGCCATATATAGACTCTGAACAAATAACAGTCAACTGTCACGTGTCATTATGTGACAACTCGTCGTAGTCCAGTCAACAACTCTGTTAGGTTTTCCACAAATTGCCACAAAGTTTTACGACAATACTCCCGATTCCAGACGTATTTCCAGAGCCAATGCCAATGATGATGGTTTCATAAGCATTCCATAGCAACTAGTTTCAGGACAATGTTATTTTGTTTTTAAAACTATTCCAAACGAGGGCAATGTTATTGGGTTTAAATGTATTCCAAACGCCGATAGCTTTAGGAAATGTCTCTTTACTTCCGTAGTCTTCTCGGAATCAGTAGTCTTAAGAATTATTATTTGTCATTATACAGATTTGAGTCCGGAACTCGTGGATAATGTTCGTGTTTTAAGATCATGAATTATGCATAGAACACTGCCGTTTGCAATCTACACAATAATTGCTCAAACGCCCATTTTTTCTGTAAGTGGTACAAAGATGTTACAAACGAACTCAGTGATATATAATTTGTGTTGTTTTAAATATGCGCGTCTTTATGACTATTGGATGTTAAAACCGCAATCAAATTTGATATAGAAACCACAGTATCTTGGTGCAGTTTGATTTTCCATTAGTGTGTTTATGTCAAGAGATGAAACACATTTTATTCATTTCTTGCACGCTACAGCGTCTATCTTCAATTCAGCTTCGTTTTCCTACTTCGTTATATCACCGACTTTACATCTTTGATGTGTTTTACGCAGTATAAAACGACTGTTAACCATTATTCCTTAATAAGTAAATACATAACTGTCTGACACAATTATCTCCTTGTACAAATAGTTCTTTGGCATAACAAAACAAAATACACTTACCTTATTATTTATAATCATATATTGTTTTGACGTTTCTAATGAAACTCATGTACATGGCGTAACAGAACATGTTTTGTAATTGCAATACATATGAAGTTCAATGAACTTGACGAAAATAATACCAAGCTGAAAGGATTATTTCAGAATAATTGCGTGGTTGTCAACTATTATATTGGTATTATGTGACAACTATTGCTTCGATTTACCACCGCGGTGGAATCTACAGTTCCGTCTCATTACCAATAAGCCTTTAACAATATTTTGTTTTGCAAAGACACTGACCTGGTTTGTCGGGCAATTCGTTGACGTTATGTATCAAGCACAGATGATTAATATCCAATGACACATTTGTAATCAGACCTGTAAACCATCACTCTATGTAACAACAACCTGTCGATATAGTATACTTGAGATTTTTCCGTCGTAACAGAAACAGATGAATATCAAACTGTTTATAAGTGTCAACTACTCATAGCAGCTTTGGTGGATACCACAGGTTAGGTTTGACTGAATTCAGATTAACCTTTTTACTCATTCTATCTCATCATATATTCTTCATCTCGTAGGTCCTATAAGCTTTATCTCGTAGATCCTATATTCTTTATCTCGTAGATCCTATATTCTTTATCTCGTAGGTCCTATATTCTTCATCTCATAGATCCTATATTCTTCATCTCGTAGATAAATTCGTGAAACTTGTTACATCTGTATTTTTTAATACTGTTGCCAATGACTCCAACTTTTATATGAATTGTCAATCACTACCACTGTTCTTCAACTTGGAACAGAATTCATTATGCTTGCGACAAAACTGTAGAGTCACTATCCAGCACTTCCTCTGTTCATCTTGTACATGTTTTAATTATATACGTGGCAATATATATATTTTTAATCAGTTTATGTTATAAGAAGTCATATAAAAAATAAACTTATCACACAAATTGATGATCAGTATAACCGGGTTGCATAAACGCCATCACTAACAGTAGCACTAATATCATACAAGTGGCACCATTTTAAATACAAAACAAAAGTTTGTGATCGTTAGTCGTATAAAATTTGTATACTTATCACACAACTTCAAGATCCGTGTAACCGGGCAGCACATACATCATCACTACACAGTAGCAATATCATTAAACACCTGACACCATCTCAAAAACAGAACAAAAGTTTATGTGATCATTAGTCGTATAAAAAAGAAAAACTTATCACACAACCGTATAACCGGGTGGCACACACAGCAACAGTACACAGAAGCAATCACAGAATCTGATGTAATTTCTAAAATCCACCATCCATCATTCCTATATCCGATACAGTGTCACAGAACTGTCAGGATCAATCGTTCTAAGTTTGAAGCACTTCTTGAGTGGGACTAGAGCAACGCAGAACACTGTTACGTTGCACGCATTGATAAGTCGAGACTACTGAACACTCGCGACTACAGCATGCGACTGCCTGTTGCTTCGGCTCATAGAATATTGATCCAGAGATAAAAAGCGTCATGCTCGCAGAATTCTTGCATACAATTGCTTTTGACAGCTTCCTCACCAACAGGTAGTAATCGGAGTGTGGAAAGGTGGCAGGTGATCCCGGTGCTGAAGTTAACCAAGTTAAGAAGGATAAAATGATCCGGTTTGTTTTCAAACATGCCAAGAAAACAGTCAGGCACGTACAGTGATGAGAAGAACAACAACATTGTTTGAGTGAACAAATTGGTATGTATGTGGAAGATAAGTAAAGAGATGTATGTTTTTGTTTAACTTGGTTTATGGACCATGACCATCATCATAAACGTGAAATAAAAGTAACATTTTACTTTGAGACATAGCTTTTACCTTACACATTACATAAACGAACAAAATAAAGTATAAAGCTGGTCCAGGCCGTAACAAAAAACAACACAAAGACCTAAAAAAGAATTAAAAAAATATAATACAAAAATAAAACAACAAAAAAGCCCATAAATAAATAAATACTATAAATAAATATATAAAACAAAACAAAACGAATAAGAAAAAACAACCCACCCCAATTTTGTTTTTATTATATATATATATATATATATATACACACGCTGAAATAAAGCATAACGTAACTGTACTTTAAATATAAACATCAGCACTGTGTACAATGAATAATTTACTTCTTTTTCTTCCTTCCGACGATTATAAAACAATTCTCTCTCTCTCTCTCTCTCTCTCTCTCTCTCTCTCTCTCTCTCTCTCTCTCTATGTGTCTCTCTCTCTCTCTCTCACACACACACACACAAAAATTAAATTTTTATATCGACCGACTGAACACAATTTTAAAAGCGATATAATAAAAGAAATAATTTAAAAAAAACAATTCAAATAAAAAAAAAAAATTAAATCGGAGAAAATTTATAAAGAATAACTACATTATTTCTTAGATTTATAAGCAAGTTCACGTTAAAAAGTAAGATATTACAATACATACATCTGAAGTTATAATTGTGTGGTTTTGAAAGGACCTCTGCTGAGGTTCTTCTTAGCCATTGCAAAAATAAAACATGCACAGAGCTCACTCCAGGTAATTTTCAAAATAATGGTTTTGAAAATGTGATTTATCAAAATATTTGTGTAGAACCAGTGTCATACAGTTTCAAGGAAGCGTTTCAAAATATTCTTTTGTTCAGAAACAAACTTCTTTGGTAACAGTTTTTCACTTGAAATGTTTTTTTCCCCCGACGCTGTGACATCACTGACCTCAAAACCACCGTGAAACCTCGGCAGAAAAAGGACAATTGTTTTAATCGGTCACAGTTTTATAAAAAGACTGCACTATCACATGCTAATTCACCAAGAAGATGGCAATTTACGGCTGAATCGCAACAGGTTTGAAGTGATAGTGCGGGCGAAGCGAGGTTTGACACCGCCCCGACTCGCCAGTGACCCTAACTTGACACGTTCTAACATTGTTCCAGACACCGCCTTCGTACTGATAGGTGGGAATGAGCTCTATGATGAAGAAATCCCCGATATCGGCTCCATGGGCGTAAACCCCGGGGAAGCGGGCGGACACGCCCCCACACTTTTTTGACGGGGGGGACGCGTATATAATTACCCCCCCCACTTTTTGCTTAGAAAAACTGAAAATTTCAGTGAAATTATAATTAAAATGCCTAAATAATAATCTTTACCAGTATTTCT
>JAULBS010021640.1:0-10702 GCA_032355785.1 Symmetromphalus regularis
TGTGTGTGTGTGTGTGTGTGTGTGTGTGTGTGTGTGTGTGTGTGTGTGTGTGTGTGTGTGTGTGTGTGTGTATTTTGAACTTTAAAATTGATATTAGGAACTTCAGCCACGATTTACTTCTTTTTCAAGAAAATTGCTATTTTGTACTCCTTTCAGCAATTTTTAAGTTCAAGACGTAATCTTTATTTTTATAAAATAAAACATGTTTCACATACTATCTGGCATGTATTTACATTAATAATTTAATATCTTATTATCTCTCTACCAATACTCGAGTTACAACATAAAGCTTACACTCAATGCGTCATCATTGATGTGGGAGTAGTAAGTTTTAGACATTCTTCCATCTGGAAATTAGTCAATATGACCGTTAAGGTCATCACCATCTGACTTCGCCAGAGTTCTGTCCTAAAGAAGAACAAACATAATTACATTATATAGCATAATAAAGATAAAGAACCGGGTTGGTGATTACTTTATTGTGATATAACTTCCTCTTTTTATGAGTTTGGTTTTAGTCGCTGTTCATTTTGTTGTTGTTTTGTTGTTGAGATTTGTTTTAATAAAGTAATGAGGACATTGACTCAACATCGCATAACACAAACATGTAATAACACTGTTTACATGGGCGTAAATCCCACTTTTTTGACAGGAGGGACGCCTATATAACTATCCCCCCACACACACACACACACACTTTTTGCTTAGAAAAACTGAAAATTTCAGTGAAATTAAAATGCCCAAATAATAATTTTTACAACTATTTCTCTTTATTGTACCAATGTAACACTTAACCATGTCGTCTTAGCGCAAGTACACAAGTGGTCTATAATGTTGGGTGGAGGGAGGGAGGCAACGGGATGGTTCGTCCCCGCCCCACTTTTTGTTCAAGGATATGTTCTCCACGCCACCCACCCACCCACCCCCCACCACCACTTCCAGGAACGGATTTTGGCCGTTGACTGTTTAAGAAATACATTATATAGTGCACATGTTGTTCTTTATCAAATTACTGATTTATTTATATACAGGTTCACAATTTAGACCAGGCTAACTTTCGTATTTGATGCATGAAACTAGGAGAAGCCTATACACCAATTCAATTTGCTTTCCATTCACTGTCTTTGTACATTAATAAATGTCATTACTTTGTTTTTAAATACCGCAACTTTCAAGCCAGTTATTCATTTTATGCTGATTTTATGTGACATTTCGAACAGCAATGTACATCACAACTCTACTGTTCTGCGTTACTTTAAAATTACTGTGGTATTTCGTTTCGTAAACAAAATATGTTTTTATGTATATGTTGTGGTGGGAGGGTTACAAGGATGAAAGAATTGAATTTGAGAGTTGAAGATAACATCCAAAAATACACATTAACGTCAAATTAGTTTTCGTTCATAAAGCGAGTGCAGGCAATAAAATATTTACGTTTTTTTCTAGGAGTAATATTCAAAGATATGTGTATTGCTTGTAGAAGACCACACACCACCTATGTGTAAACCGCTATGTGCAGACTGGCGTTTGTGTAAAACCTGTTGTGGTTAGAACGAATTTAATTACCTGTGGTTGTTTTTGCACACAGGTGTGTACTGTCGTAACACGAGATCCAATCTGTAATTAATTTCTCTCGTCTGTCAAGTACGGATGCGGGAGTGTGTTTGTGTAACAACGAAAAGCTTGGCATTTAAGATTTTTAATTTGGAGATAAATAGGACTTTTAATCTCACAATTTAACATCTAATTTGGTAATTACTAGTTTTAATTTTGTAATTGCATCTTAGTCTGGTAATTGTGTTATTTTAATCTGATAATTAGCTTTTTCTATCTGTAAGTAACATTTGTAATCTGGTAATTACTGCTTGTAATTAGCGTTTGTAATTATGACTTGTAATCTGATAATTAGCATTTGTTATATTTTAAAGTAGCATTTGTTATTTGCTTATTACTACTTGTAATCAGGTAATTAACATTTTTAATTTCGAATTAGTATTTGTAATCTGGTAATTAACATTTGTAATATAGTAATTAGTATTTGTAATTTGGTCATTTTGATTTGTGATATGGTAATGATATTGTAATATCAAAATTTCATCTGTACTCTTCTAATTGAAACCTTTTTATATTTGGAAAAACTTTGTTTAATTATGGATTTAAAAATATTCACAAAACAGTATTATCGTCTAGACCGTTGTTTTCATTCTAGTTTTGTAAACGTTTATTTAAACACGTGAACTAATATTTTTCTAAAGTTAAAGTGGTTGCGTTACTTTGTTACGATCCTAAATACAGTTAGTTGCATTGCATTTGAAACAAAACACACACGTTTAGTTATTTCACTGTTCTATTTTGGCAGCATTTGTGTGAGTTTAACCTCCTGTATGGATACGCATGTTATTTAAAACATGCTATGGCGTGGTGTTGCTCTTTCGGAAATATCTTGGCCGGTTTCGCTCCTTTTCGACTGAAACTAGTTAGTGATTTAGTGTAAAGTTCTTTCGACATTGTTTATTATTTTTTTAGTGAAATATCTTTCTTCAAATGAGATCCGTCTCACGGCTGGTAGGTACTGGGATCAAATCTCATTCGAGGCATGCAATTTTAATCCCGTCTTCAACCTAGAGTGAGAGTTCCAAAAATGTTCAGTGGGTGGGTAATCAACTTATACCGACCAGTGGTCCACAACTGATTTATCAAAGCAGTTGGTATGTCTTTATATGTTGCTGTGGTGTCGTTAAACAAACAATCCTTTTCTTTCTTACACCTATTGATTGATTGAAACATATTTTATTGCTTTTACAAAACAAATGGATTAGGCACCAGTTTTCCAACTTACTAAGCCTTCTCCTTAATACATACCATCATAGACGACAGTGAAGTGTTACATTTATACAATATAAAATATGAACAAAAAATTTAATGAATATTTATGGAAGACAGAAAGAAAGAAAAAAGAGGGGGTAACATCTGTTATCTGTTTTCCATAATTTGGCAGCTGTATTTTTTTTAAACAAAAATACAGGGTATCACAATTTAATAATGTATTAAAAAATTATTACACACTATTTACAAATAAAGAAAAACGTTTTGTATCATTTATATATTTTTGTAAATGAAAAAATATTTCTTTATTATCTTTATCATTTAGAAACCTTTTAATCAATTGTAAATTTATTGGTTGAAATCTGTGCAGTGAATTCCAAAGAATGCATTCAAAGAAAAAAATGATGATTGTTTTCAAAATTATTTCCACAACTACACGAGGAATCGATGCCGAATCCTATTCGATATAAGTCACCTTTTAAATCGCTACAACCGTATTTTACTCCTTTTGTAACCTTAAACTATGTTAGTTCAGTGAGAAGAAATATAGATTTACAGTAACCGAACACAAAGCAGGGCGATGTTGGCGACGGTCACACTTTTGGAACAACCAGTCTCTGTTGTAACAAGAAAAGTTAGCATTGTTAATAATTGATGTCATAAAGTCAACCACGCTTGCAGTTAACACTAGTTAAATTGTTACTCGCAAAACTCTGTTATTATCTTCTTAAAACCGATAACATAAATCGGTCTGTTACGTCAAATGATAGCATGGTCTTTTTTTGTGTGTGTTCGTCTTTAAATAAATCAGGTGATTCAGTCGGTAAGTGTGACAAAGGCTTTAGCTGTGATATCAGAGAGCGGAAATTAACGAGCAATCTGATATGTTGCCATCTTTTGAATAAAATGGTAAGTTAATGCATTCTTGGGCGTTTGCATGGAGATATGACTAAACATAATCCATAAAAAATATTAAATATAATCTTTGACATGTGCGTCATGCAATACCTATCTTTAACTTCGAACCCAAGTTTTCATATCTTTGCTGGAAACAACGGACTTGACAATAATTCAACGGATAGTTGTTCTCGGGATGAAATAACAAACCCATGTACGACCTTCTTTCGCCAACACTGTGCGTAGCGTAACTTAGAGGTAGTGTTTCGCTTGAGATGCAATGTGTCGTCGGATCGAGCCCCTTCAGTGAATCTACTGAGGTATTTCTTGTCCTAAACTGATGTAACAAAGATTGTGGGGAGGGGGGGGGAAAGAGCATATAACATATTCTTTACCACTCTATAGAAATGGTAGGCTATGTAGTGGTTGCGGGTTTCCTTTAAAGACTATGAGTCGCAAAAACATTGTTTTGACACTTAACAGCCGCTGCATATATATTGTGCTGGGGGGTGTTGTTAAATAAACAATACTTTCTTTCTGTTGCGAACACATTTGAATGGTGATTGTAACACGAGTTCGGGCTGTAACGGTTTGCTTATACCTCATATGAACTTTATTTGATGCTAATACTCAAGACGGGTTGCTCTCAGCTGTTGGGAGCATCTATCTTTAAAGCTCTCCGGATCTACCCACGGCAAGCACTTTCTATACATACTTAGGAATACATAATATCGACAATATTAGCATGTGCATCAAGGGTATGGTACAGACTGGTCTTTCAGATTAAATGTAGAAACTGGTTGTTATATGGTAAGAGATCTAAAACATGTCCTCCTACCAACACAAACACTTCTGAAAGAACTCATTGGTGATAGAAAATAAAAACAAAGAAGCCAAATATCCATCTCATCGTGAGGATGTTCAAGAGTGACAAGACTCTTAGCTGCCAGAACCATCAACAAACATCCAGTATATGTTTTCCAGTATCCGGAGAAGAAACCGAAAAAATAAGCATTTTCTTGCAATAAAAGGAACTCAAATAACGCTCTGAATGTTGAAATGCATGGTTTTGTTTTAACAGTCATGCGATCTAGATCCCATTTTAGATAACGCTAACGGGATGTTTTGTTTTTGTTTTTTGGGGTGGGTTTTTTCTGTGACAAAAACTAGCTGTGAAACAAAGTTCTTGTCTTGAACACCTGTTTAGACAATTAGCAAATGGGTAACATTTTAAATACAGATAGGACTAAATAGAACAAACGATATGAAGACTGGTGCCAAAGATTCTGCGGAAGATTTGCATGATGTCCTTTTTTTACATACAAGTAACTATATATGAAAAAAGAGTGCGCTTTGTTTAAGGAGTTGCTCTCTTTTCTAGAAATAGGTTGCTAAAATTATGGTTATAAAGGGCGTGATTTAACACATGATATACAGAAATATGACTTTCCATTTTAAAAACTTCTTAAATGTACAGCAGTGAATTTGAGCATTGTGTAACCGGAAGTTACCTATAACGTTTGTTATAAAGGTAGGATGTCATTATTACTCTTTCACTCAGTTTAGTTTGACTGAAAACATTCCTCTCTTTCATTTGTTAAACCAATATTCAATCAGACTCCATTTAGAACTGAAAATGTATCTCGACAGATTTTTCAAACTTAATAGGATAAAAACATGATCTGGACATGTACTAAGTAATGTGTACATAGGAATCACGGAATATGACGTGTAATGTCCGTTTTAATATAGGTTTAAGTACAAAAACCAGCATGTACCACAGACTTGAGAAAACAATATATGACAATCGCGACCATCTGTATAAGTTGACAATATATGACAATCGCGACCATCTGTATAAGTTGATGTTTTATCCTCTATGTATTTATCGCATAACTGATAGTTACGTGGTTAATGATTTTGCCTTCGCTACATGGTTGTTAGTTGTTTACTCATCATCTGTCAGTTAAACAACACATAAGCATGGAACAGTAATAAACACACGACCTCCTACTTGTATTCAACGTGTTTGGCTAGCGCAACTACTAGACAGCATTGGCTAGATGGAAGATTATTGAAAGCGTTGTCTTGTAAAGCATGTCTTGAGGATAAAGAAGTAAATTTATTTCATGGTATTTTGTATTCGTTCTCCACGTCTAACGTATCCTTCAATTGTGTTAATAAAAAATAGTATTCCAACGTACCATAATTATGTTTGTGTTTGAAGATTTACTCACATTCACATTGGTAAAGTATCTCTGGCCTGTGAATATCAGCATTTGTATTACTGTATACCAGTCGCCTAGTGACACACCACCACCCTCTCCACTCTCTCCTCACTCTCCCTCCCACACCCACTACCCCTTTCTCTATCTCTCTCCATTTCCATTATCTCACTCCCTCTCTCTCTTCCACTTCCTTTTTCTCAGTCTCTCTACCTCTCCACTCTCCTCCCAATACCTCTTTCTCAATCTCTTACCCCCTTTTCTCTCACTCCCTCCCTTTCCACTCCCTCCCTCTCTCTCCCACTCCCTCTTTTTCAATATATCTCCCCTTCTCTCTCTCTCCCTTTCCACTCTCTCTCCCACTCCCTCTTTCTCAATCTCTCTCTCTCTTCAACTCCCTCTTTCTCAATCTCTCTCTTCCACTCCCCCTTTCTCAATCTCTCTCACACGCTCCCACACTCTCTCTTTCTCTTTCTTTCTATCTATCTATCTATCTATCTATCTATCTATCTATCTATCTCTCTCTCTCTCTCTCTCTCTCTCTCTCTCTCTCTCTCTCTCTCTCTCTCTCTCTCTCTCTCTCTCTCTCTCTCTAGTCCTCTCTCCCACACTCTCCCTCCCTGAGTAGGACAGTTGCTTAACGTAATAAAAATATAGAAGCATCTGTCTCTGATATTTCTAAACATTACGTTTTATGTTATAAATGAGAAAAACGCCTTCTGTTTCTGTATGTAAATAATCTACGTAAATAATCCATGTTTTCCTTAGTAGTTTCTGTGGCAAAAAAAAACAATTTGTTTTAAACAGAAAAAAAAGGACACGTGTGCGTGCGTACGTACGTAGGTGCGTGGGTGAGTCCTAGCAAGCATGTTTTATGGAAAATGTCTTAGTCTAGTTCGGATGTCTATACGGTGTTTTTTTTTTACAATATTATAAGCATGACCTATTTGCAGTTCAAAGTCACTTAAACCAACATCAACCCGTGTGAAGCAACACCCGTTCACCAGTTACTTCGTTCCTTATCGTACGGTATACTTATTTCTACCAAAAACGCACAGACACGGGATTTACCTTCTTTATAACATATTAAAACTGAATCACATTGTAAATAACAGGAATATTATTTACTTGGTAAAATATTGCCTTTATGAAATTACTGGTCTATAACTATATGTAGTTTATAAAAGTTCCTCTGGTATGAGCTGTTGTTTTTGTCGGAAACTACTTCATATTAAATGTTCATTTGCTTCTAATCAAAAACGAGAAGCGGATGTTAAGAAATCGGGGGTTTTCTGTAAACTATGTCGTAAATGACATGCTTAACACGTAATAGCCGCTAAATAAACAATGAGTTATTTTGTCGCTAAATAAGCATTTTTGTCTACTTTTATTTCCTCTGCAACAGAATATTTATCATTTTTGATTATCAATTATCTACGAGTATACCTCCATTTTTCCAAATACTACAACTTTGCACGATAATTCACACGTGGATTGCGTCTGGATCTGGAACGCCATTAGTATCATACAATTCCTGTTTGCCATTTATTTACCTACATCGGCCACTCATAACTGTTACATTCATCCACCTGGTTACAGAATGCTGGCATACACTTGGGCGACATCACTGGTCCCATGCTGTTTATTGTTGCTATTGCGATTCTCTGACTCGAAGATGGGAACTGGTCTGATTCGTACCTACCAGAACGCTCAAGATGTTGAGAGAATCTATACTGACGGTCAAAACATGCTGTATACGTTTTTCAAATACAACCGACAACTGCTTGATTGCGATGTCAAGGTCGGTAATGACACAACGATGTTTATATTTGAAGAGGTGGGTTTGTAAGACGACATAGGTTGTTTTTTATTGTACCAGATTTTGGAATCATAGTAAGTGTTCTATTAATAGTTCTTAAGGATAGTTGATTAATTTGTATGTTTTACAACTGTAGTTTAAGTGGGGGAGAATTTTTGTTTTGTTTTATATACCTCTATTTTTATTTTCTTGGTAGATCTACTTAATAAAGACACCTTGTTTATCAGCATGATATTGCGCAGTAAAGTTTAAATGTGCAATTCGACAATTAAAGATAATTTATCACGGCAAGTTGGCGCCCTTTTTATAGACTGTTTCACATCTGCCATTATGTCTTTAAAATAAAACACTTATTTCCGTTCATGTGTTAAAGAATACATTAAATTCGATTTTATTAAATGGCTTTATACATAAATAAATGTTAACAATTTTATTTAAATTTCTTGAAATTATGTTTTATCGCTCTTACGAATAAACTGCTAAGAAAGTGTGTCCGTATTATTCGCACAATTTCACGTCTTTAAATGCCTACCACAGCTGATAAATCTCACGTCAGAAATGAGTGTCCTAACGCATTTTAGTTCTTTTGTAAGAATTAGGTTTATTCGTAAAGAGTTAACTTTTCATGTTGAGGGATATGAACCGTATTGAAATTAAACAAACAGTATTACAGCAACAAGTAGTATATTTCGGTATTTTCACATTTATTTGTAATAAACAACTTTAAATTAATCGACAATTTTTTTTTTAATTAGTTTAATTGTACGTAACACAAGATTTTCTAAAAAATGTTTTGTACATAATAAAGTTGTGGTGGATGTTCCTCGTGATAAACTGATACGTTCATTATAGTGTTTTAAACATTTCCATGCTAATTTTATACACATTCCTTAAATGCTTCAATCACAAGCGTACTTGGAACAGCAATGGCATAGTCAGCAGGAATCCCTTCACACTTCCTTTTTTTTCTCCACCACATTTTATATTTGCCTGTCTTAGAATTAACAGAATCATCGACAGTGTGTATCACCCCACCCCAAATATAAATACTGGCTACGACAATATGACCAGGGCCGGATTAAGTGAGACAGATCCCCCTAAGCACAGTTGGGGTGGTGTCCCTTGAAAAAATATTTTATGACATACACTTTCACATATGCATCACTGAAAACAGGTTTCTATTAATAGATCGAATCACATTGGACTTTGAACCAGACCAGGTGCTATTTGATCTTAAAACCATACACGATGCATGCGCACTCCAATCTCTGCATGTGCACTCCCATCTCTGCATGCTGTCCTGAGCTTGAAACATTTCTCTCTTGAGATAAATATGCTTTAAAATAATTCTAATAGCAAGCAAAAGTAATGAAAACCAGACCGAAGCGAATCTGATCAAATCTCTGCGTAGAATCTCTAGGTCAAAGTGTCTTTTGGGAAATCTGAGTCTGCAAACTGTTCCACCCTGCTGAAAATATAGCATTAATATATCAAAAGATTGGCATCCGTGAAGCACCTGCTTGTTAATTAAGTTGTTTATTAATCATATCTTCTTTCAAAATTCCTCTTCGTCCGCCAATGTGCATCCAGTGTAAAATTCTTTATACGTTTTGGGATTCCATTTGCAGGTCATGCTATTGGATGTTGATATTCTCTTGGGAATTTGGAGAATGTGTGTTACAATTCCTCCACTAACCCCCCCCCCCTACTAAAAAACTACCCTAAGCAATTAAGATAATGAAAATCATATTTTGCAGTTTGAATGTTTGGATGTATTATTGAGGTTTAATAGTTTTATTTTAAAATTCCGCTACATTCCTAAAAGTTTGTGAGGACATTTACTTTTCTTTCTTAACAAGAGGCTGACATAAAGCATCTCATTCCTCTTTTGGATCCACTCATAGGCGGATTGAAAAAATATTTTGTTGATAAAGTATAAGTATTGTATGGCAAGTAAGTTTTATCCATTCTTCCTAAATGGTTTTTATCCATATTTTTAAAATCAGAAAATAAATGTTTCAACTCTCTGCCAGGTCAGGCTATATAGATATTTTTTTCCCGCCAATATGTCAACACATATTTTCAATTGTCAATCTTTTTTTATAAATCATTATTTATTTGCATCAGAATTGCACAATCCATCAACATATACTTTAAAGGAAAAAAATTATAGCGATGATACATGGAGTGAAAATCAATAGTGTTAGTGTGAATATATGATTTAACGAAAGCGGTTACCCAGGCCAGATGGGAAATGTAGGCCCCCATTTCAACATGGTCATTAAGTATTTTTGTAATTAGTGCTAAATATATATGATCTATGTATTCATCTTTTATTTATCTTCTTTAAAATATTAGTTTTGAATCAATGGTCCCTCTTGACTCTCTTTACAATGTCAATATTCTTTACCAAAGGGTCCCTCTTTTGTCTCTATCAGGGTCAAACGCCCACCCCCCCCCCCACCCCAAAAAAGTAGGCCTATGCCAACTGGCCCTCCTACCCTCCCATGTTCTGGACTGTGGTTACTATGTATGTATAGATATGTTTTCACCTGAATAGAATATTCAGCGAATATTTCTTTCTTTCTAATGTTTTGATCACCTTTTCCTTAAACTGTTCAGAAGAAAAAAAGTATTTATGTCTTTATAAGTTGCATTTGCCTTAAGATATGTTGACTTCTTTGTTACGTAAACGAAAATTTTTTATCTTCACAAGTAACATTTTACTTAACATACAACTCTACTTCTATGTTAAGTGGATATACCATATAATACAGATCTTCACTAGTAACATTTTACTTAACATACAAGTCTACTTCTATGTTAAGTGGATATACCATATAATACAGATCTTCACTAGTAACATTTTACTTAACATACAACTCTACTTCTATGTTAAGTGGATATACCATATAATACAGATCTTCACTAGTAA
>JAULBS010021651.1:0-10702 GCA_032355785.1 Symmetromphalus regularis
GCGTAGCTCGCAGATACTACACATCATTAACCCAACATATTGCATATTAACCACCAATCAAGTTTCAACGACTCAGTCTGTGCATTAATTTTGCAACATATGACAAACTGTAGAAAACGAGGTGCCATTCTTTACTTGAAGGGTTAATGATAAAAATATGCATGTTCATTGACTATTATAATACCTCAGAGCTAAACGTTACTACAAATACACATCTTTTTAAACAATATATAAAACATGTCTAACCAATATTAACATAAATCCAGAAAGGAGGGAGGCAAGGAGGGAGAACGAGAGAGACAGACAGACAGACAGACAGACAGACAGACAGACAGACAGACAGACAGACAGACAGAATTATCTTTACTCTTTTATGTTAAATGTAAAACTCCAGGTAGTCCAGACAACTTTTAAAATACCAAAATACTAAAAATAAATTATAGGTAACACGATATAATTTTATAGGGTACAAACAGACAAACAAAAAATAGCCGACGTAATACTACCCTTTTTCTCTTCGTGACGGAAATAAATTAAAAGGAAAACGTCGGCTGTAAATACCAGAAATGACTAAACCACGGGCAACAACTCACATAATAAATAGGTTTCTATTGTGCATAAGAGTTGTGTCCCTTATGCTGATGAAGACTGTTTCTTCGTGAAGGCATCGATTTCTATACTCTATAGCAACACTATTAAAACGGGACCACCGCAGTTTTAATAGTCAATCTTATTTTTCAAAATATAGTTTATCCCTAAATATAGACCTTTTATATCACGGAAATGCGCCATCTCGCGGCAAAACAAGGGGAAATAAGTCATGCTGTTTTGGAAAGATTTTACATTTCTGTTTTCCTTTAAGAAAAAAGTGTGTATGCGTTCAGCTATAGACAAACTGCAAAATAACTTTATAATATTTCATTTATCAAGTGGATCTACGGTAAAATAAGTATCAACTGATATGACATAAAAAAAAATGGAAAAAAGGTCAAATTACACGATTTCTGCTAAATAATAAAAATTATATTAACAACAAATGAACTGTAAACAGTAAAAATACATGAACGACTGACACAGTAAGCTAACAATATCACTTTTAAACGCATTCTTCCATGGACCCTTGACCTAATTAATTTCCAAACAAAGAATTAATTTTAAATATAAACATTTGATTTGTCCATAAACTACTTACATAACCACCGCATCTCGCTTGTTATCAATATTTTAAAAATAATAATGGATTATGCTCACGGACAAATAAATCATAAACCATAAACTATACCATGGTTCAGGTAAAATGTCTTTCGTGATATGAAAAAGAGATCTAGTATAAGAAAATGCATGTAAGTTTAATTCATTATCAATATCAATATCAAGCCCCTTAAATTCCTCAGGACTATGCCTTTAAGTGACACAGTATTTCCTTCTTAATGGGTTAAACAATAATTTGTATTTAACAACATCCAGCGTCATGTTATTTATTTATTTGTTATTTATTTATAATAAAAACAATTATTATATATAATGACAAAGTATTTATTATTACTCCCAAATGACACTTAGGATCAGGGGAATAAGAATAATTACTTTAAAAAGTAACCTTTTATTTAAATGAATATGTCTGGTGACCAATCAACGTGCTCGGACCAAATTTGATGGAAGGTGAAAAAGTAGTAGTAGTAACTTATAATATTATTGAATATAAATATATCCCGATAGTTCAATGTTGGACATTTTACTGTAAATATTCTTTTTATCCAACAATTTCTTTAAAAGTAACTATTGTAATAACACTATAACAAGAACATGTGACAATGTTATTAAATAAACATGAAATTTTGAACTAAGGATGGAGAATTTTTTTATAGACGTTGGAATACAGTAACAATATTCCCGTTCAGATTTCAGAAACAACCTTGATGATTGAAATAGCTGGCTGCAACAGCAAACAACAGATTAAAGGTGTATAAAACTTCATCCGGGTGTTTGTAGATTTATTGTAACACCCTATGGACTACCAGCCAGCCATGATTTGTCACTGTCACCCATCTCTTTTTAGTTTGACAACTTAACCGGGTTAAACACGTTAAATTGGTGGCAAGCGCCATCTTAGAGGACAATGCGAGGATAATTACGTGTATATAGATTGTAATTGGAAACTGATCTACACTGTCGGTGTCAACCCATGTATGGGACACCCGTCGTGCCAAATTATCCAGCGTTTAATAACGTCAGGCGCATTTCATATCTCCAACCGCCACAAAACGACGCTTAAAATTCCCCACACTCATCGTGTGACAGCGCCGTAAAGGAATAATCCGAAAGCCAATAATTACTTCAATAAAATTGACTAATTGTCGTAATTTACACCTGATAAATGAGAGGGTCGCTGAAAGGTAAACAATTGCCAGGGCAGTGTTTTTGGACATTCTATCGGGTTTGCTGTGCGTTGTTTAATATCGGAACGGCGGCTCGCCTGCTGTGCGTAATCTTCTTAACCCTGATATATTGGCTGGTAAACATATACTTTTCACTGCCAGATACCCGATCTCGTTGTGCAGTTAGGTACGTCATTAGACGCTAAACTGGCATTGTGTCTATAACGTCGTAGTGTTGGCGTGTACTACAAACGTAACCGACCACTTCTACATGTCATTGCTCATTTAATGGAACACATCAGAATTTAAAGTACTATTAAACACATACCCTTTCAGTAGCGGATCCAGGGGGTCCAGGGAATCAGGACTCCCCCTTTTCTCGATTTTTAAAAACCTTTTACCGAGTGGAAGGACGTGAAAATTAACCATTTTTTCTCCTTTTCTATTCTCATCACTTTTAGACCACCCCCTTTTCAGAAATCCACATTTGGACCCCCCTTTCAGAAATCCTGCATCCGCGCCTGCCCTTCCTCCCACCCGCTGACTTTGAGATAAAAAAAAGTATGTTTTCTGTTTAACAACTCCACTAGAACATATTGATTTATTAATCATCAGCTACTGGATGTCAAACATTTGGTAATTCCAGCACATAATATTCAGAAGACACTCAACTATATAAGCAGCAAGAGATCTTTTATATGCACTTTCCCACAGACTGGACAACACCCACCACGGACTTTGATATATTTCGTTTTTGGAACTAAAATGAAAGCTTGTAAGTGGCAATTGAAAATGTTTTATTGCTGCTGAAAAAAGAACACCAGTAGTATTACTACAACTATGTTAAAAGACGAGAGTTTAGTAATTACAAACTGCTACATGATACGAGGGGTATCAAAATATCTTGAGACTGCCCCGGTTCCCAAAAGGATAGCTAATTTGTTTGTGCTTGGTAATGTTCTTCAGTGTTTTGAAATATAATCTTCTTAATTTTGTTCATATTGTACTTTCAGGGGTGTTGTTATTGAATTGTGTTACTAGGTAGCCCGTACCCCTCATCACAAATAACAAAACTAAGTACAGAGTGGTGATCAAGTTTCTGACTCTTAAGGACAAGAGGAGCTGGATCTAGCTCAAACGGTAGAGTGTCTGCCTGTGAACCGGTCCATCGTAGGATCAATCCTTCTCAGTGGACCCATTTGCAGTTTGGGCTATTTTCCGTTCCAATCAGTGCTCCACAACTGTTTCACCCTAGGCCGTGGTATGTGATATCCTGTCTGTGGGAAAGTGCATATAAAAGATCCCTTGCTGCTTATCAGAAAGAGTAGCCTATGTCTCAGAATGACCATATGTGTGGCGTCCAATAGCCGATGATAAGATAAAAATCAATGCGTTCTAGAGGGGTCGTTAAATTAAACAAACTTTCCTTAAGGACGAGAAACCAGAGTGAATCCAGGATGTGTGTTGTCTATGATGACTCCATGCTACAGTCAAAAGATGGGCCAGGGAGTCAGAAACTTGGCCACAGCTCTGTGATATTTACCGAGTGGTAGGTGGTACAAGAGGCAGAATTCAACAACAACACACTTGAGAGTGCAATATGAACAAAATAAAACACATAATATTTCGAAACACTGGACAACTTTACCTTAAAGTTTCGTTACCTTAAATGTTGGACCGAAGAAGGGAATATTTACCAGAAATAAAAACTGGCGAAAAAAGTCGGGATGTGGCTGAGCACCCTACCCCCTCCCTTCGGCTCCTATGAGCCTGTTTGAAGTATTGCTATTGGTTCCATTGAGGCGTGCTTGAACAGATTTCTAATTTGTAAGCATGCGTAAACACTCTTCCATTTAAAGTCTTTTGATATCATGATGGATGTTTCTGAAGTGTCTACAAACAATAACGAAATTATATACCATAAACTGAATGTGCTATTTTTCTTCTGAAAGATATGTGTCTATTCTAAAGGTATTTAGCCTATAGCTAATAGCGATCCATCTTTCTCGAGTTGCGACGACATAAGATATAGTTGATTACCAAAACATAAACGAATTTCTTCACATTATTAAAACTTACTGAGCGGAAACGAAACAGACCATGCAACATGTTAAAGGCTATAATTATCATTATACCCTTTAATCATTCGTGTCAGTTTCGTCAAAGAAATACAACTTTCTTTACACTATAACATGTATAATAGAATTATTTAGTGAATTAGGGGTTTTAATTGGAATAGACTGACAAAACGAAAACAGATTGATAAAAAAATGAGGTTAAACTGGGTTTCATCACGAAAGGTGGCCTCGAGGGTAGAGTTTTCTATGTCATGGTCGGCCTAGTAGAGAAAATACATAGTAATCATTATTTTTTTTTATTTTTTTTTATCTTTCACGATTCGTTTAGAAATAGTTTACTCTAGGTATCAAACAATGTGACTGCTCTTTTATTAATTTAACTATTTCTTACAATTCGTCAAGAAATGGTTCATATCAAGCACCATACAAAAAGTTTATCATCGAACGCGGGAATGAGTAAACTGAAATTTTCACCGTATGAGAAAAAAACACAATATCGTCAATTAAATGCCATCATCTAAGAATAGTCCACAAGTGTTGATATTGGCGTAACTTCCAGTGTGAATGCCATTTTGTATTCTTTTCGAATTCTGTTCGAATACATGATGGCATTCACACCGCGAATATCCCCAATATCAATACATTTCATGCTGAGCTTTACAAACTTCGCTAACTCAGGAATACTTTTTTAATTCCAAAAAAAACAACCTTTTAGAATCATAATTACCTAGTGAGATTTAAAAAAAGTGAAAATATAAACGTAAGATTATTAGGAAATGGAGTAATAATGAAAAAGAAAACTAATTAGAAGAGTAATTACACGTGCAGAAGAACGCAATCGTGGGAAAACATGGCGACACGAGGCGTGAACAATACATACGGGTCATTTTCTCACGCAGGATCACGTGACTGCACCCGCCCGTGTTTCCAACTGAAAAGATCTTTGATCGACAATAAGCCTTGATTTCCGCACACGCCTGTTACATGGTTTGGAGGCTAATCAAGTGCCAATATTGCTTCTAATCGATGACACAGCAGTTCGCTTAACACACTTGTTAATACTTATAGCATTACACAAAACATGTATCATGTCAGAGGCTGGTACACACTTGACTACGTGTAAAATAAAGAAATGTTTGACATCCAATAGCCGATAAATCAATGTGCTCTAGTGGTGTCGTTAAACAAAACAAAAAATACACAAAACATGACGCATTATTGAATCAAATAATTTAGTAAAAAGAAGTGAATTAATAAATAAATAATAATGATAATAACTGTTGTTGTTTTAGTAAAAAGAACGGAATAAATAAATAAATAAATACATAATAATGATAATAACTGTTGTTGTTTTAGTAAAAAGAACGGAATAAATAAATAAATAATAATGATAACTGTTGTTGTTTTAAATCTTCCTCGAGTGCAGCAGGGTATATTTTATTTTATAACTTTTACGAACACCTGGCGTCAGTGACATTTTCATAGTGGTTCATTAGTGCAGTTTTACGAACACCTGGCGTCAGTGACATTTTCATAGTGGTTCATTAGTGCAGTTTTACGAACACCTGGCGTCAGTGGCATTTTCATAGTGGTTCATTAGTGCATGTCGTCACATATTTGTCCATACGTTATATCTTCTGTGTAGATAGCACGTTTTCAAAACATTCATATAAACAGTATTTAACCAATATATTCCGTCAGCTATCGCACACACACGCACACACACACACACATACACACACACACACATATATACACACATACATACACACATACACATGCAGACACACACGCACACACACACGCACATACACACGCACACACATATAAACACACAAAATAATAATTATTATTATTAATTAATTAATAAAATAAAGACAAGAAAGACATTGTATTAGCAATATCATATCGCAAACTCCTGGAGACATCACTAATTTGACAGTGATTCATGGTTGGAAGTTTTTACGTATTATTTTGAACGTTTCTTGCACTTTGCCGTGAGCTCGTTTTGTGCATTTTAACTATATATGTATATATATATGGCATCATCTTCTGCTTCTTGTCCAATTTCGATGCAGATGAGCATCTTCAATGGATCTTACTGTCATAGGGAGGTCTACAGGGCTGCTCAAATAGATTTTCTTCGATAGACGATTCCCGTGGCCAGACATTCTGTTTTTGATCTTAGAAGATAAGGGAGCACTGGAAGAAATGCTTTGGTGTCTGAAGCCTGGACACATAGAAACTATCCTGCCTGTTCCAGCCAAAGTTGGAGGAGGTGTGCCTTGAGCCTGCTTTGGCTGTTTCTGAGTGTGAATAGGATGACTTGTAATATTGGATTTGCTACAATTCTAAACAAAAACGAATAACGTATTTTTAACTGTTAAAACATTATTAGCCTAATCTTAAATATTTAATATATTTAGTAATATATATCTCAATGTTTTTAATATAATTTGGCTCGAATAAAAACATGATCTAAGCTATATTAAATTGACTTGGTTAGAAACTACGCACCACTAAAATCACTGCTTATTGAAACTCATATCTTCTACAATCACGCAACAGTATTGGTTTCTAAAACACTTTCTTTCCAAGTCTTCACTGACAGTTGTAATCGAGGACATTTTCCTGTCGTGTTCAGTCGGCTTTGTTAATACAGTTAGTACCAAATTAGAACTAACCACGTTAGACATTCACAGGAATACTGCCGCTTTGCAAAGTGATGTCGGCACTTTAAAAGCTTTCAGATCGATAACGTTTATCTTCATTGGCCACTTATATGCTGATGATGAAAGCCCTGTGTAATCTTGAAACATTTAGCCCCATTATGGAGTCCTGCATTGTGTTACAGGCTTTTCCAGTGCTGGTTAATAAGGGCTTATCAAACTGGCCCGTGATTGCTGGAAATGTCTTAGATCACAACTACTCATTAGTTAAGGGACTGTGGAAACTGCGGTGATCGCCAAGTAATTGCTGCCCATTTGCTGCCATTATCTTGTTGATCTGTTATATTTCAATAGCAGAGAATCACGTCAAATCGCTACTAGATCATGTTAATAATGAATTCGCTAAATTAGCCACTTTTTTCTAGACACACACGAACGTAATGGAGGAAGATATGGCCCATTCCAACGTAGCGACACAGGAACTGATTTAACAATTCAGCCAAATTACAGGTTCGTGAAAAGGCCATGTAAATCTTGTGAATTTCATCTCATCACAAATTATGGTTAGTTTGAAATTCACGGTGGACTTTTTTTTTTATTCCGCGGTGAGTGGTAAGGTCGCGGAGTGTGA
Organism: Symmetromphalus regularis; assembly: GCA_032355785.1. Classification (NCBI taxonomy): domain Eukaryota; kingdom Metazoa; phylum Mollusca; class Gastropoda; order Neomphalida; family Neomphalidae; genus Symmetromphalus; species Symmetromphalus regularis. The sequence goes on from JAULBS010021651.1 coordinate 7,757, forward strand.
TGTTACCCAGAAGCAGACGTCAATGTAATGCCTCCATGTGCTCGGGTCGAGTGTCAGATTAGTTTGGAAGAACAATAGAAATCATCATATTACCTGGAGCACACTCTCAAAAACACAATCTTCCCGGCTGAACGGAAATTAATTTCACTTATTAAATGATTGCTGTTCGGCTTGGGCAGAGGGTAAGTGCGTAGCGAGATAGTAAGAATATTAAGATCTTACTAATGTCGAGTTAAAACGTCCGGATGACGTGCCAGATTTCGTAAGATCGACTCTACTCAGTGAAATCAGTTACTGTGCACTATCAAACACAGATCTTTAGTATAATATTATAAAAGAAACATTGCTGCTAATCGAACTGGAGCGATAAAACATTGTCTCTGCTCCTAGCTATGTTCAAGAAATGTTTTGGCACTAGATTCATCTTGCAGACAAGAGGTAATGTAAGGATATTTGATGATGGTGGTGGTAATGATGATGATGGTAATGATGAGGTGATTATGATGGTTGTGATGATGACGATGATGATGGTGATGATGATGACGACTGGTAATGATAATGATGGTGATGCTGATAGTGATGGTGATAGTGATGATAATGGTGATGATAATGACGACGATGATGATGACAACGACGATGGTGATGATAATGAAGAAACTCAAAGAAAAACAACTCTAATACAATTAATAAGCTCATTTACTCATGCTCAACGATTTAGATAAAGATTATACATTAATGCATCTGCATGACATTTAGATTGCCTGCTTGACAATCATATTGAAACTATATCTCGTTTATAATTACAAGAGGAAATGATAGATTTAGCCATAGGCGTGTTTAAAAACCATAAAACATTACAAAACAAGTTATCAAGAAAAAACGTACACAAATGTGTAATCTACCGTTACGATATGCCGAGAGACAGATGGATGAAAGGAAAATAGAACATTAATATACTCAAGTTCGTATCATTCTCAGTGTCATTATCAAGGACATTCAATCAGTTAATGGAGGTTGGGGGAGGAACTGTGGTCAGCATAATGCAAAGTCTGATATTTATACCATTTTATTAAAGCAAATCTAAAACATAAAATTGGTTAGTCCTCCTGGCTCTCTTTCAGAACGTGCACGTCGTGTCAGTAATGATGCTAAATAATGACGATTTTAATGAATATGTCCTCATTAATAGTAAACCTGATATGCAGTATTGGTTGAATAATGATACAGATAAAACAGTAATTAGAGATAATCAAATAATCAAACTATTTAAATATGCGTGAAATGGTTTGTATTTCTGAATATAATTCAAACGGCACGTGCAAAGCGTGTCACATAAATTATATTTGGTAATAGCGTGCATGCCATATGTCGGACTATTCCTTCAAGAGAGCAATTCTGCCGGAAAGAACATCATGACATTTAAACATTTCATAATGTGTGTTTCCACTTCAGATTCAAACTAAAGAGATTTCGGTTTCTGGTCAAGAGGAAACTATTTCATTGAAAACTAAATATTGTCAGACAAAGAATATATAAATGTTAATTAAAGACAGTTTCAATAATACTTCTTTTTGTGTTTTAAAAAAGCTGGCATCCAAAAATATCTTGTGTATTTCTGTATATAATGAATCCGATTTGATGATATTTCATTTTTCGATATGTATATTTGTTTCCACCGACATTGAGAGGTATTATAAGTAGGTTTCTGTATTTTGGAACATAATGTGAAAATAATAACCTGTATATCTTGCAGACAGTATTTGGGTTTGTTTGTATTTTGGAACAGATACAGACATGATGCGGAAATAATAACCAGTGTATCTTGAAGATAGTATCTGGGTTTGTTTGTATTTTGTAACAGATACAGACATGATGCGGAAATAATAACCAGTGTATCTTGCAGATAGTATCTGGGTTTGTTTGTATTTTGGACCAGATACAGACATGATGCGGAAATAATAACCTGTGTATCTTGCAGATAGTATCTGGGTTTGTTTGGGTATTTTAGGGTTTCTAAAAAATGATATTGTATATATTTGTATGGGGACCTTGCATTATTTGTGATGTTCCGTCTGTGAATAACAGCATGTAAAATAATCTTTATTGCTATGTGACAATACTAGAAATTCTTATTTAGAAAATATATGACAATTTGGCTTAATATGTTCCGAAGTTAACAGTCGACTCAGATATTATTAGTGAACAATGTATCACAATTACAGCGACTTGGTTAATATTCTAAAATGATTGTTCCTTTGATGATAGAAACTTTGAATGACGTTAAGATATAGCCTAGGTTTTGGGTTTTTTTGTGGGGGTTTTATTGTGTTTTTTAATCTGTTTAAAGAAAAAAAAAATTGTTGTTTATTTTAGCTATATGGTAATTATATATTTATTTTTTCGACTCAATGTCCATTTCGAAAAAAAGAAAGAGTAGTACGAATTTTCTTTTATTATTTTTTTTATACTATATGTTTAACATCTAATAAATTAATTATTTAACTTTATAATACGTTTAACGACACCCTAGCTGTTTAATCAGACATTATTAGATGTCAAATACATGGTATTTGTGACACCTGATCTACAGAAGAAACAAGTTACCGCTATATGTGCTATTCTTTCCGAGTTTAAGCAAGGATCTCCCCAGGACACGACAGCACATATCACAATCTTTGTTACACCGCTCTATACAGTAGTCGTTACACATTGCTTTTCTCTTAAACAGCTGATAGTTGATGAAGTTAAACGTTATAAGGGGGTGTTAGTAAATAAATATTCCACTCGTTAGTTTTTGTATAAAGTGATTCACGATTACCATAATTGTGTTTTCCATTTAATACAAATATAGGGGCAGGATGTGGTCGTCGGATCGATCCTTCTCAGTGGACCCATTTGCAGTTTGTGCTATTTTCCGTTCCAACCAGTGGTCCACAACTGGTTTAT
>JAULBS010021662.1:0-14613 GCA_032355785.1 Symmetromphalus regularis
TCTACAATTTGTTCATATATATATATATATATATATATATATATATATATATATACATATACATATGGGATCAAATCGTAAGTGAAGCAGTAATATTGAAAAGTAACCATTACAATTATATTAAATAATATTTTACTGAAGTGTAGCATTGGCTTTATTCAGAGTATATTCTTAGTGGTAGCACCTTGAACACTCATATCTTTAAGTACACACATAGCCATACTCAAACCTTTTTAAACTTCACCCTCATCATGTACAAGCATTCATCTAAAACACTGAATGGTATGTATGGGTTATGTAACGTCAAATTAAAAACCAACAGGAGAAGCATTAATCTCTTGTGTATTACAATGAGCACCAAAAGATATACATTTTTATTTTATTTTACAAAGATCATTTGAAATGCATTACGTATGAATGTGATTTGTACAATTTGTAAGTTACACAGATAAAACAACAGCACAAGATAAAGATATTTTATATACGGTACAAATATATACATTAAAGAACCTAGAATGGTGTAACGACATAGTACATAATCACAAGCTACTATTGCACTGATTAGAAAATATGTACAAGTATACATACTTCATTTAAACAAGTTGGGGAATGACTTAATGTAAGGTCAGTACTGTTTTATTTCTTTGATTTTTCAATTTTCTGTCCTATGGGGAAAAAAGGGAGAATGTTTTCCATTTTCACAGGTAATGCAAAAAGCTTGAAAAATGCATTTCAGGCCTCTAAAATGATCATTTATTATCAAAATCTGTAAAAAGATAGGGTAATGTTAAATTGGTAAAAAAAATATGGAGAAAAAAAACAAAACAACATTACTCAAAAACCTTAAAAGGTTAGAGATCTCATAAAATAAGAAATAAAACAGCACTGGCCTTAAAGGAACAGCGTGGTTGAGAACCATTTCACAACTAAATTATTCCCAAGTGTAAGGATGTGTACAAGGATGAAATAGATACACGACATCAACAAGACAATGTAACCAGCAGTTGTAGTGTTATTCATCAAAATACAATGTGGTTTTATTAAGGTAAACTTTTAAAATCGCCCTTTAAAAAATCGTTGGTTCGACCAAACAGAACATTTTACAACCTATGTAAATTAATTTTGAAAATTATCACATATATCTTAATTATTTGTTTCACCTAATTTAGATTTCATACTATTTACATCATTACCACATAAAAGTATGTGTATTTGTTTTTCATTGGAGGTTTCATGTCAAAAATATGACCAAAAAAAACAATATTCTGTTAGGTATAAAAGTCTTTAATTGCAAGTTTGCACAGTTACTTCATATATTATTGATAGATTACTTTACAAAGTAAACCAAATACTGAGTTTAGAACCAAAATATATTAAACACAAATATTTTATATTACTCAAACATCACTAGAAAGAATTTGAAAACCAAGATTTTAATCATGGTCTTTTTCAGACACATTACTAGATCAAAAAAAGAAGAAAACAAAAGAAGAAAACAAGAAAAGAAAGCCATTTCACCAAACCAGATACAGAAGTGATGAAATTATATAAGTGTTGATATGCTTCAATAATTCAGATAAAATATGTGGATATTTAAACAAATATATTTAATTATGGAGAAAAGAAATCCTGTCTCAATTAAATAGACTATTGTTTTAAACTGGAGCATGGAAATGAAAACAGGGATTTAACGAATCTGAGCCCTATAAATTAGTTAGCATCTTTGCTTTCTGTAAACTTTATAATTCTGCCAGTTTGTACGACAAGGCACAGCACTTTCACATGAAAGTATACAACCAACCCATGCTTAGTATAGAGAATCTTGGGAAGAGTTTGTACCCACAGGGCACAGGTCATTTGACAAAGACATAAAAAATGTCATGCTATAATCATGTTTAAATAGTGTGTCACATAAATCTTTTACATTTCATATATCTTTCTTGTTAACACACTATTTGTCCGTGGGACTTCAGTATACGTCTTCTGTGGAATACAATACATATCACTAGATAATTCATGAAATATGGCTTGCCTATTTGATATAATTCAAATAAGATAAGTCATAGAACTACACACAAAAATAATGAATTTCGTCTGAATTTTCATTAAGAAAACTTCACAGAAGTTATTCAATCATGAAATAAAGGTTATAGTAATACACCTTTAGAACTGTGAGATAGTATTTAAGATTTACTACATTCCAAAAACTATTATCCATAAAATTTAAATTTCTTTACTACCACCAATACATTAATGGCATATTCCCACAGAATTGTGATACTAGATCTCGCTTTTATTTCACGCAAGATGTTTAACCTGAACCAATGTATAGGGAATTCCATGTCAAATTTATGGTTTATGATTTATTGTTCATTAACATAATTCAGTTATTATTTTTTAAATATTAATAATAAGTGAGATGTGTTGGTTATGTATGTAGTTGAATGAAGTATTTCTATGGACAAATCAAATGTTTATATTTAAAATTAATTCTTTGTTTGGAAATTAATTAGGTCAGGGGTCCATGGGAGTACGCATTTAACCTGTTTTGATAACATGTCAAAATTGACCAGACCCAAAATTTTCTTGACTTTTATAACACATTCCCTGTGCACAAGGAACTGTATAAATTTACTGTTGGTGGTGAGACTTCTACATACATTCCAGAAGGGCCACTCAGAGCTGTGTAGGTGTACTGTTAGTGATGTGAGCTCAACATACATTCCAGAAGGGCCACTCGGAGCTGTGTAGATCTACTGCTAGTGATGTGACCTCCACATACATTCCAGAAGGGCCACTCGGAGCTGTGTAGGTCTACTGCTGGTCATGTGACCTCAACATACATTCCAAGAGGGCTACTTGGAGCTGTGTAGGTCTACTGTTGGTGATGTGACTTCTACATACATTCCAGAAAGGCCACTCGGAGCTGTATGTTTATTGTTGGTGATGTAACCTCTATAAACATTCCAGAAGGGCCTCTGTATACATTTACTGCTGGTGATGCAACCTCTATATGTGTTCCAGAAGGGCCACAAGGAACTGTATAAATTTACTGTTGGTGATGAAACCTCTATATTTATTCCAGAAGGGCCACTCGGAGCTGTATATGTTTATTGTTGGTGATGTGACCCCTATACATTCCAGAAGGCCCACTTTGAGTTATATAATTTTACTGTTGATGATGCAATGATGGTGACATTCCACGTCTTGAGACATTCCCTATTGCCGTATGGTGTGGTATAAGTTATAAGAAATAGTAACTCAGCTAAATGAATTCTTCATCATAGATATTTCATGTCTGGTTCTGGATCCACATAGTATTTCCCTGAAAATAATGACAATATCATTGAGATAATAACAATGTATTGAACAAAATTATTAGGGCCTAACATTACAATAAATTAGATTTAAAAAAAACCCATTAGAAACCAACAAAGATAATTATTCAAATTTCAAACTCATAAATATTTCAAATAAAAAAATAAAAAACACAAAACAGATACCAAATAATTATTCAAATTTCTAAACTCAAATGTTTTTCAAGGATTATATAACAAATTTAAAGAAAACATTGTTTACATGGAAACCACAGATTTATATACTCTTATATAATTATCTAAAATGAAATTGAAAAAAAACTAACATTTTTTTTTTTAACGACACCACTAATCACATTGAATTATTCATCATTGGCTACTGGATCTCAGGCATTTGGTAATTATGACACATAGTCAGTGTGAGCCAGAACCTGACAGGTTTTGAACCACTGTCTTCAGCTTGAAACTAAAGTGTGCACTGATTCTAAGATTATGTCAGTGAATGTAACCTGATGCAAATCTTTTCTTGGCTAAAGATATCCTGTATCCCACTCCAACAAGCTCAAACTCCATCCCAGACATTGTGCTTCCCTCTGAAGCAAACTGTAAAGCTGTAGTTGAGGGAGTGCTAGGGCCAGACTTGAGCTCGAACTTGGCACGTATACAGCCCTGACTGGCCTCTTCGCTCACTTCGGAAATATCATTCAGCTTCCAGGTGGCACGGTTGTTCTCTTCATTCCTGGCAAAATAAACAAGAGGAACTGGTCTACATTTCTTTTGCTGAGCAATGTTTAAGAACAAAATACTAAAAAAAGATAAACGCCTAAAAAAAAGATGTTTCAGAGATATTAGGTAGGAGCATCAAAATGTTTTATTATTATAAATTGTTTTTATATATTACCATTTACCAATTTTTTAGACTGAAACCAAAAACATTTTCACTAAAATACTGAATAAAAAATTCAGGGTCAACCTCTTTTTACTAGGTAGGGTGAGTTGTCCAGAAACACATAAATGTTTTGTTAAAATAAAATGTGCAGTCTCGTACTGATAAGGTAGCACTATCATTTTTAATATATTGATCATTAAACATTGGTTTATATGAATATGTCTGCATTCAAATACAATTTCAAATTCAGTATTCTTCATTACAGTACTTGCATGAGTTCACCGTTTGTCATTTGGCGTAATCTTTATGAAATGAGAACATTTAATTAGCTCTCCTTCTCTAAAATATTTTCTTCTTGTATGATTTTTAGAATTGTACGCTGTTTTTAAATGGAGAGGACTGAAATTATTAACATTTTTGGAATGCTATTTTGTGAGTTATTTAGCTTTGATGATTAACATAACATATCAATTGAACATTATTTAAAAGATATTTCTAAAATGAAATGATCTAACTTCTCTCTGCAACAGCATTACCAAATACATTATCAGATGAACAGGCAATCATTAAGAAAGCATACCACTGGCCAGACGGAATGCTCTGCATCTTTGAAACCCCTCCAGTGATGTTGACGGCTACAGTGACATTCTTTAGTGTTGACAGCGTAGTCATAGATGAAGAGTTGTACCGATAGTCCAGACGGTAGTCGGTGTTAGAATCCTCACACTTCCAGTATACCACTAGAGGTAAGGGCGTACTCTCAACACCAGGGAGAGTTTTTACCTTCAAACACAAATAACAAACACTTCATTCAGTAGCAAAAAGCAAACTCGGAGAATTAACAAAATAAATGCTAATCGCAATATAGCAGGTTTCTTCCCTTTGCTGCCAAGTATATACTCATAGCTGGTTTAACATTTAAAATTTAGTAAAGAAAACAATGACATTAGTTTGTTATTCCCCATTGCTTAATGGTCAGTTATCAGAATTGTAAAGAAAAAAATGACATTAGTTTGTTATTCCCCATTACTTAATGGTCAGTTATCAGTATTTAAAGAAAACAATGACATTAGTTTGTTATTCCCCATTGCTTAATGGTCAGTTATCAGTATTTAAAGAAAACAATGACAGTAGTTTGTTATTCCCCATTGCTTAATGGTCAGTTATCAGTATTTAAAGAAAACAAAGACATTAGTTTGTTATTCCCCATTGCTTAATGGTTAGTTATCAGTATGTTAAAGAAAACAATGACATTAGTTTGTTATTCCCCATTGCTTAATGGTCAGTTATCAGTATTGTAAAGAAAACAATGACATTAGTTTGTTATTCCCCATTGCTTAATGGTCAGTTATCAGTATTGTTGGCATCTTTATTTCCTGTAATACAGTACTGACTTTAGTGGAAAAATCTACAAATATACTCCTAACTGGCAATCAACGTGTTAATGTCAACCAAACATGTCTACAAAGATTTACTCGTTTCCAAAATTATTTTCTCTTTTTTATCATCAAATGTTATGAGGAAACAAAACAGGAGATATTTAAAATTTTAATTATCTTAAACCCTAAAAAGGCACATTAATTTCACTGACAATATTAAGCTACAATCTATTACAATTAACTGTAAACAAAATCTAAATCCACATATGATACTCTTTTCAATTATACTGAAATAATTATTACTGATGTTCTGCCTATACATCGATTTGTCAGCAGCGTAAGAACTTACTTGATATTTGAGTATGTCTATATTAAAATATGATGCTGCCTTGTTCTGCTCTCCTTGCTGGCGGAGGTGGTCGACAAGAGCTGACATATGAAATGTGTAAACATGTTGAATGCTAGTACTCTGAGATGTGTCTCTACAAAAAAAAACAAAAAAAACATCCAAGGTAAGTCCAACTGTCACCATACAGTTATTTCAGTAGTTGACTCCATCCTTATTTCAGAAAGGACATCATATAATAAAATTCAAATAACTCTTTCAGTGCCTGATACATATTTAATAATGTTAAGCCTCTAAGAAATTTGAGCTAGCTGTCTTTCTTAAAGCATGTGGGAAGTTTGTTTTTGTTGTTAAAAACCACTAGAGGACATAAATTTATTAATCATTGGCTAGTGGATGTCAAACATTTGATAATTATTCTGACAAAGAGTTTTCAAAGGAAACCTGCTACACGTACAGATCTGTACACGTACCTGCTACAGATCCCATCCCCATGTTACAGTAACAAAACTGACAAATATTTTAAAATGTCATTAGCCCTCCATGTAATAAAACTAAAATAACTTTTGATTAACTTCTACCAGACAAGACTGTGAATAATTCTATATAATTCTCTTACTTAACCCCATACACATTATTGTAAAGCTAATAAAACTGAATCCATGAAAGTTATTACACAAACCACTGAGCTAACAATTGTTTAATGAGATGTTATTTTATTTTATAATTATGCCAAATGGCCTATGTGAAAATTTTAAAATGCACCACATACAATTAAATCAAACTTACTGAACAATAAGATCTGAATTTGGAGTAATATGCTCGAGCTTGGAAATGTTCTTTATTCTAAAACAAAGCATGGCTGGGGATGGGTTTTCTGTGAAGACCTTTATAACTCCAGCTGGGAAAGACATCATTACATTGCCCGCAATTCTTACAACACATCTGAAAATAAACAAAAATCTTACAATTGTCTATTTATACGTAGCTAAAAATATAACTGGACAAGGACAACTAAGAATGCATTTTTCATTGATGGACAAAGTAATATTAAAAACTAGTTATCAATAGGAACATTTTAAAATAAGTGGTACAGTAGTGGACCATTTAAAATTGCTTTTACTATACCACCTGGGTACATTGTGCTGGCTGTTTTGGATTATCTCTGCAAATCCATCACCATAATTATAAGCCTTTTTTTAAAATAGTTTTTCTGCTTAAAATTTGAATACATGGATATAGTTGAAGCACAGAAGCCACATCAGGCCTACACAAATTATTGCAAGAACAATCGTCTCGTTTGTGCATCGGTTATGCAAATTTATTTCGCATAACTGATTTACAGTTCATGTAAAATTGGCTAAATAAAGTTTCTACATCATCTTTTCTCAGAGTACAAACAAGTTGACTGATTTCCTACATGTATAATTATAATAACATTAACTGAAAGTACAAATACCAGTCAAATTAGAATACTTATGTTGGAAAGTGTAATGTATTCTAATTGGTTGTTAGATGTCGCCAAAGGGAATTCCTTCAGAATGCAGCCAATCAGAAATTGTGATTCTTCCATTAATAAATGTTAGTCAGAAATATTCGGCTGATCACCGAGAACGATCAAATATCACATGTATGAGGTTTTTCCAATGACCGGTTATGCAAATCAAAATAGGTTATGCACATTTTTTTGCATAACCTATTTTCTGCTTATGCACATTTTGAATTTGTGAAGGCCTGCACATCTGTGCTCGTTCCTGTATACTATAAAATAACGCTACTTAACATGCCTTAGTTAAAACAAGTACTCTAGTGAGCAAAGAAAAAAATCAGTTCTTCCATTCAAGCCTTAGACACATCAAAACAATATCTCTGTTAATCAGAGAAATTAATATATAATTCAACCTATAATAAAAGCCACCTTAAAAAAAAGAGGAATAAACCCAGGTAATTTCCGGTATCTTTTTCAGCATTGCATAAATGAAATTACTCTATACTTTATACTCTGTAGTTATAACACTATTATAACCAAGTCTTGACTATACACATGTCTTCTGTTTTATACATGGTCCACTGAACAGTTAATTTGGGAATAAGAATTTCTTAATGTTGAGAAGGGTGTTTTAGTATTTTATGAGATCATTACAGTTTACTTCTATTGTATAAAAAATTGATAGGACAATTGCTGATTATAAATATAAAGTGTTAAAAAGTAGTGCAATAAGGTATAGTAATTGTTTAGTTTTTTTAGTCATTTGAAAAAAGTGGTTTAAAATAGAGCTTTTAGAATAATGCAGATAAAATTAAGCAAATGTTTATTTCATACATCTATTTTATTTTATAAAGTATATGACAACACAATACACCCTTAAATGTACACTGTAGTTTTACTGGTAGGGAATTAGTTGATACACTACTAAAATGCTTATTCTTATCATTAATCATCTTTTATTCCTCCCTAATTTACCAACACAGCATCTGTATCAAAATTTTAACTATACCACTGCAATGGACAATCTAGAAACAAAAAATCTAAAATATCATAATAAATCCTAAAACCACTTGTTTTGTTTCTTTTTGATTTGATATCTCTGAAAATTTGTATCATGTGGAATGAAATTCCAAATTAAGACAGATCCGTACTATTTTTGTTAGCATATAGTAAGAAATATATTAAAGCAAAGATGTTATTATCTGTACTAAACTTGTGGCGATGTACAACATAATACTGAGCACAATGTTCACAAGGAACACATTTATACAGCATGCAGAATTCTTATATACACACTGCCATCCTTACAAATAAATTATAAAGAGAATGAAGGGTCAGTCATAATTATCAAGTTTCCTATTTGCACAAATTTTATCTTTAGAGAGGAGTTGAGTTACGGTCAGCATACAAATTCATATTATCATTAATTTGACATTTTAAATGTACAAATAAGGAAGGTGGGGAGAGGTTTTTTTTTTTACATTTGTACAAATAGGAAAACATTGAAAATTGTTAACAACCCAAAATGTCTACAAAATAATATATGTTCATATGGTTAGAAGAAAATAATAGAAAAATACATAAAATGTGTAATAAAAATAAACAGTAGGCAATAGTGATAAAAGCTGGGATTGTATTGAGCTGTGATGGGAGAAAGCTACCAATAGATACTTGTGAGTAAACCCTCATTCAATATTCACCTGCTACCAACATCTTCCTCAGACGCACATCTGCAAAAGAGTTCACAGGCAGAAATAAAAACAAAAGGGTGCAAACAGCTAGGCATAATGATGTGTGGCTAAACTACCACTGAAATTAGTGTGAGTGGGAGCAGTCATATGCAAGCAGTGGTTTTTTAATTCTACAGTAAAGTAAAGTTTGTTTTATGTAACAACGCCTCAAGAGCACATTGATTTTTATCTTATCATCAGCTATTGGATGTCAATTATATGGTCATACTGACATATTTCTTTTAGACAAAACCAGCTGCTACCACAAAGGCTACTATTTCCAATAAGCAGCAAGGAGTATTTTATATGCACTGTCCTAAAGACATGACAGCACATACCACAGCCTTTGAAGAACCAGTTGTGGACCACTAGTTGGAATGGTAAATAGCCCAAACTGCAAATGGGTTCACTGAGAAGGACCAATTCAATGACCGACCACTTCACTGGCGGACACACTACTGTTTGAGCTACATTACATTCCTTTTAATTCTACAGAGAAACCCACAATGGCAGGATGTTTTTACTTTCATTTTCAGTCTGGATGCTAGCCCTGTTGTGGTCTTACAAGAATATTTATAACAAAAACAGTTAAAAACCATCACACATATCTGAAAGCCATTTCAACTGTTGCATACTGCACACTAGATGAAGGATTAAGTAGCCTGACATTCAAAAGTAAATTACCCAAAGTCAAACTCTCTATATAAAAGTCTCAATTAGAATGCTAATATTTTAATCATAATATTTTAAAAAGAGAATGTTGAAATTCAAACCAATGAAGAGGGTTCTGCCCACAGTGGTTGGCACTGGTTGGGGCTAACCCAGACGTTTAAAACATTTGACCAGACTATTGTTGCCGATCACCACTTACATTACTGTCACCATAATAGGTTATTTATCACAACTCATACATTTCTAGGCAGTACCCCTAATGAAAAGCGAGGAAACTCAAAAGCCCATCACCAAAAAAAAAAGAAAAAAAGGAGAAAAAATTAATAATATTAATGTCTCATCACTAAATAGCAAAGAAAAATGCATGAGGAAAGTGTTCAGTCAAGTTATATTAGTAAGATGGTGTAAAAAAAACAAAATGCCGCTTAAAGAATACTGCTCATATTACAAATAGCTATACAGTATTACGTGACTGCTAGATGCGATGTTGGTAACTGTGATATTATAGATTAAACTAATAAAAAATATTATTAGTCATGCATAAAATATTTTCCATTCAACTACTATTTTTCTATGTTAAGTTAGAATACTATAACAAAAGGGTCCATATTTTGAAATAATAAACAGAAACATAATAAAAATCTAAAACTAACTTCCACCAACTAATTCAAACAACAAAAGTATAAAAATATAGGAACAACCAATTAATATTCATGATTTTTTTTTCAATACTGTTTTTTACAATTAATATTCATTTTCAATACTCCTTTTACAATTAATATTCATGTTTGTTTTCAATACTGTTTTTACAATTAATATTCATGTGTTTTCAATACTGTTTTTATAATTAATATTCGTGTTTCTTTTCAATAGTGTTTTTACAATTAATATTCATGTTTGTTTTCAATACTGGTTTTACAATTAATATTCATGTTTGTTTTCAATACTGGTTTTACAAGTGGCTTTTCTTTATGACTCATTAAAAGAAAATGCATTTTTGTTTAATTTTTAAGTAACATTTGCACATTTAAATTTGAGATTATAGATGATTTAGATGGCATGCAAAATGTTATTGCAAGTCTAAATACGACCAAACTCCATTCTCTATGTGCTTACACTACCTACAAACAGCATTCTATCAATCTTTACTAAATAAAAAAGAATGTTCATTTTATGCCATATCAGCATAGTTTATCTGACTGTTATTAAAAACACATATATATATATATATAGTATTTGTTTTTTTTCTAGTTACTTTTGTATTTTGATTATATTCCTTTGTTAGAATGTTTTTCAATTGAACTGAACTAAATTATGACAAAGTTTACAGAAGATGTCAGTTGCTTTTTTTAAAATGCATTATCAGGTTTTTTTGAAAGAGGAGTTTAAAATATAATGTTAAGTTAATATTAAAATGGGGTTTACCAAAAGTATGTTAAGATATAATAACATAAACACTGGTGGGTGAATGGAGTGGGGTGTGTGGGTGGTGGGACTCCCTTATCACACATTGAAAATTCCTATACATAATGCCACTTTACAAAATATGCTTTCACCAAAGTACTTATGAAAATTAAATGGTTGATCCTAACTACAATACTGAGATGCTAAATCTTACTTGGTGGCATCGTGACCCTTAAAATATGCATTGACAGTCTCAGTGAACGCCACTGCCAGTGGAATGTTGTCCGACATGCCAATAGTCAGAGGACTCGGTCCCCGGGATGAGCCGATCGGCATGGAAGTCGTGTTAAATGTAACGCTACTCCCACTTTCATTCCGTGAAAGTGACGGAACAGGACTGCCTTGACTCAGCTGCTTGGAAAGCTACAACAATAGTAAAAAAAATATATTTATTTCCTATCCAACACAGACTACTCTTTTTTAACAGAAGTAAAGTATTTCATATATATTTTTAATACTACATACCATAATAAGGAGAGAATTGGGCTTCATGCCCCATAAATTTTATTTTTTTATTTTGCTGAACACTTTACCCCTGCTTCCAAGGTCACTAAAAACAATAAATATCATGTTTCTTTTAGCACTGTACCCCTTCTTTTAAGGTCACTAGAAATAATAAATATGTTTTTTTGAGCACTATACCCCTGCTTCCAAGGTCACTAAAAACAATAAATATCATCTTTCTTTGAGCACTGTACCTCTGCTTCCAAGGTCACTAGAAATAATAAATATCATGTTTCTTTGAGTACTGTACCCCTGTTTCCAAGGTAACTAGAAATAATAAATATTATGTTTCTTTGAGTACTGTTCCCCTGTTTCCAAGGTAACTAGAAATAATAAATATCATGTTTCTTTGAGAACTGTACTCCTGCTTTCAAGGTCACTAAACACAATTAATGTCATTTCTCTCATGCAAATAACAACTTTCAATCCCTATTAAAAACAATTGATATACCAACTGTGCACCATAAGATGGAGGAAGAACTAGTCCACACTGGCACAAATAGCACAACTAAAAATGAAAATACCTGTGGTATAATTCCTTTGTTTCTGGATGCTGGTCTGCATATTGCTGTGGAAATACCATGGACAGTGGGTGGTGATGTAATATTACTTGAATTTAATGCAACTGTCTTCCCTGTTATACTACTTTCTAAAGGCTCTGGACTTGGACTATACAAATCAAAATCTACAAAAAAAGAAGAAAATAATTATAGAATACAGAATGCACTGCTAAAGTAACCTAGAAAAATATTTTAAATGTAAAGTAACTGCTATGGAATTTAAGAAAAAATACTGTTTCTCCCTTAAGAACAGCTCAAAAATCAGGCATGGTACTGACAAAAAAAAGTTGTTTAAAGGGAAAAAAATGGTTTTCAAGAAAAAGTTATGCCAGGAGTCCAGGTTTTTTTCCATTCAAATGATCGAACAGAGACCGTTTGCCATAAAAACTGTAGCAAATTTACGATCGGCAAACCATGCAATAATTATGCTTTACCTTGGAACCAAAAGTCTTTCCCCTTGATACTCTATATTCAACCAATCCCTGCACCTCCTATTTTTCACTTTGGCATCAATTACTGCTGTTGATGTTTTGCACAGAACGATATCTCCCCTCATGACAATGCATCATACATTAGACGATGACTGCGCATGTGCCGAAAGTGCTGCATTCAGGAGAAAACTGCTAGCTAGACTAGGTTTGACACTTCATGTTAAACCCAATGAGAATGTTTGGAACCAGTGAAATTTCAATGATGCGACCACTTATGCTAGCCTGAAAGGATGATGCACTGACACAAAGGATTCTATTTTTAAAATTATTTATTTATTATTATTTCTAGATTTTTGTGGAATTCTACGATTTTGCAGAGACGTATTTGTAGAATTCTGTGATTTCACAGAGAAGTACCATGCCTGAAAATGAAGTTGAAATGTAAAGAGAATGAAAGCACACATACGTGGTGTGTTGGATGTACTAGGGGTGGTAACTGTGCTGGGCGAGGCTGAATTCCAGTTTATCTCGGTCTGTGGTGAGATGGGTGATGGCAGGTTATAATTAACTCCACCAGTTGGTGTGGAAGCACTTGATGATGCAAAAAGGTTAAGATTTAAGAGATCTTGACTAGGTTTACTGCAAAGAGAAAAACAAGTTTTATATTAACATTTTATTAAAAAGACACTAAATTTAATTATTAATAAGAAAACTGTTGTTAAAGAAATGTATAAAGATGGGTGAAATGAAAATAAAATAACAAGTTCGATGAGACAAGTTTGACTAATCAAGCAGTTATAATTCCCAACAGAGTGAAATGCAAACATTTCACTAAAAAATTAGGAAATGGGAACTAATTTTACCAATCACCTATAGCTCATAACTTGACACACCCTGGGGGCAATTCCAAGCAATGTTATGGATTCCACGACCTCTAGACCTTATTTAAACTCCTATTAAATCAAGGAAAAACATTAATGTAAACCCAGTTGTGGCAGAATACAATTTGTAGGTCCTCGTTAAAATCATGCAGGACTCTGTTTTTATGGCATTCTAACCTGATCGCCTCATCACCTATTTATCTGGTTCCTTTGTAGTACATTACATTGCATGATTGGTGTTAACTCTATATATGCAAACAGCGAGTTCTTTAACACTTATTTTTCACCTCAAAATTGTGAACTACATATAAATTAGAAAAAGACAAATTTTAATATTTTACTTTGGATGATGGGAAATATAAATATAAACTTACTCTAGAGTATCTGATTCAGACTGTGACCGGCGCATCTTCTTCTCTGATGAAGTACTTTTTTTCCTCTAAAAATAATAGAATTCAAAGATAACAGTGTTTGACAAACGTTTGAGAAAGTCATTAGCCCTTTAGAACCTACTACTAATGGCCTATTTATTACAGTAAAGAAAAGGAATATTTGTTTTAATTACACCTCTGCTCGTCAGTTATTGAAATGTATTGTATTTGGGACAAATGGTTCACAGAAATATTTAAAAGAGACAAATTTTCATAATATATCTATTTTTCACCTTTGTTTATTACATATATTGTGTATATATATATTACTGTAAATCAGATCTAAATGCCAATTTATTTTAAAATGATTAATTTAACCATAGTATGAACCCCAATAGCCGATATTTATTTTTAGAGCTGAGGGGTTGTTAACCATACAATCAATCATGGTTCACAGATTACACCTACTGTCATCAAAAAGGCTATTTTTTGTGCTGGGGGGTTGTTAAACAACCATACAATCAATCATGGTTCACAGATTACACCTACTGTCATCAAAAAGGCTATTTTTTGTGCTGGG
>JAULBS010021662.1:14713-24878 GCA_032355785.1 Symmetromphalus regularis
GTGTTAAACAACCATACAATCAATCATGGTTCACAGATTACACCTACTGTCATCAAAAAGGCTATTTTTTGTGCTGGGGTGTGTGTGTGTTAAACAACCATACAATCAATCATGGTTCACAGATTACACCTACTGTCATCAAAAAGGCTATTTTTTGTGCTGGTGTGTGTGTGTGTTAAACAACCATACAATCAATCATGGTTCACAGATTACACCTACTTTTATCAAAAAGGCTATTTTTTGCAGATTAGCAGAAAGGGATAATTTATACAGGCACCTTCCCAGACAGGACTGAACATATGGCCTTTGTTACACAAGTTGTGGATCACTAGGTGCAATGAGTCACTTGAAGGGGATTAATCCAACAAGCTACTGCAACTCGTCAAATGATAATTTATTTCAGTAATAAAACCGAGAAATTCCACCAGCCTAGAATTTTTTTTAATTAGATGTAATAAGGACTAGTAGTGTAATCAGCTGAATAATCCCTCTCAGTGGGCCCACTTGGCTATTTTTCATTCCAGCCAGCAGTCTATAACTGTTTTAACAAAGGTTATGTAATTTACTGACCTGTCTATGGGAAAGTGCATATAAAAGTGTTCTGAGTTATTGCAAACATTTTTTTCTTTCATACAGATGAAGCAGACCCTTGGTATAAAATGCTCTGCTAACTGAAACAATGATTAATGTTGATGTTAAACTTACAGGAGCTGTTGGCGACAACCTGAGACCCTCCACTGAAGCTCTGATATCTTCCACAGTCCCTGTTGCAGTAGCAGTATTAGGACTTAGAGGGCGAATCTGTACTTTTATCTTCTTCTTGAATTCATCGATTTCTGAAAATTAAAAATGCTACAATACCAGAAACTGAAATCCACATTAATTCATTTAATTATATTTTGTAATTTAATATTCAGGTTGTGCAGAAGAAAGTAGAGGAAGGGTTGTTAAACAAATATTCGGACTACTAAAGAAATTATTTTTCTTAATGAATTAACTCTGTTATTTGAATCATTTAGTGAAAGAAAATGATATAAATGTTCATTTTAAAGGCATGCAAGAAAACTAAATCTTTTTCGAAAATGAGGATATGAAAAATATATAATTATAACTAGGACATCGGACTCTCAAGCTGAAAATTGTGGTTCAAAACCCATCAGATGTTGGCTCAGAATTGACTACATATCCAAGTTGATAAATGTTTGACATCCCATCCAATAGCAAATGATTAATATATCAATGTGCTCAAGTGGTGTCATATATATATATATATATATATATATATATATATATATATACACACATGTCACACAATGTATTTGATGAATATAATGCTTTGTACTGATTGTATTTTTTTCTTCATAAATTAACCTATTAATTTTATTTATTACCTGAATCTGTGTCACTTTCACTCGAATACCAGCTGTTTTTGTCACCATTGTCTGCATTTAGTTAAAGACAACACTTTAAAGCAATGAACATTTAACATGTCATAACTGTGATGAACAGAAGAAAACAATGTTTTCTACACACTTTCTGACAGCCGAACACAATTAAAAAAAACTAAAACAAACTGATTAAATAGTCATTTGCTTTCAGCAAAAATACACTTTGTCTTAAAGCGATGAAAAAAAATATCTCATTTTTCAAAACAGAAAACCAATTTTTTTTTTAATAACCTGAAATGTGATTTCCTCTGTTTAACAATACAAGTGGGCAAACTATAAAAAAAACATTAGACTAATTTGATATTATTTTTCTAAGTGCAAGGTAGAAATAGAATCAAACAGCTAGAAGAATAATACAGTTGTACAAAAGGATACTATCCATTGGGTCATTTGGGCGTATCCTATATCCTTCATCATCAACTTCAGGTGTCATCTGAAAAACAGAAAAAATAATTTTAAAATATATGTTAATGGAATATGCATCTTTTACACAATTGTAAGAATCCTGAATGTAATATTTTTGAAGTGCTTCAAGTCATGCATATTAGAAAACAAAATTGATCTGTTAAAATGTTCTATGTGCCTGTTTTGAAATCCTCATCTACCTACTCTTGAAACAATGTATTATGTCATCAATGAGATATTTTTACCAGCAAAACAAATTTTGATCATTTATTTAATAGTAGTCAAAATCTGACTGAATAAGTACCCAGATATTTATTAAGAAAAAAACAAACAGCAGTTTTAAAAATTTGCAGCCAAACATAATGATGCCAACATACACAGGAAAAGTATTTCACCATCACTATTTTTCAAAACAAAACAAATGGATCTTAATTTAACAGAAAATTTACTTTTAGGTCAATTAAATTAAGAACTTTGGCTTTATTTACTATTTAATTGAATATAGGATTAATTCTTACTACTTTTCATTAATAGATAAATGGTAAATGTTTAGATTTTAAGTAAGAGACAGAAAGAAAATTATCAGACGAAAAATTTCTACTTACGCCATCTTGACTCTCAGTTTCTCTAAAAACAAAAAATTGTTAGATTAGAATAAAATATAATATATGAAATATATATAATATATAAAATGAATCTAGAATTTAAACATAAGTTTAAAAGAAATTTAAAATTATATTAAACAATTAAGTACAATAACTTTCAATATATGGCAGGTTTTAAAAACTTAACCAAATAATGGCACTCATTAAAGAAATGTTTAATACATGCTTGCTAAAGTGCCCCAAGGACTGATTTTCTTGAGGTTTGCATTAGAAAAAAATATTTTCAAAAGGACTCTCCATAGGAACTATTTTAATCTGTAACATAATTTTTTTTTTTTTACATTGATTCATTATCTTTGTCATCTTTGTCTTTCTTTTTCTTCTTCGACTTCTCTTTTTTCTTCTTGTTAGATTTTAAAAACCCTAAAAATAAAGATAATATTCATTATATTAAACTATTTTTGAAAATCACCCTGAAACCATTTTAAAAACTGATGTTTTAATGAAGATTGTAAAACAAAGACAATGCATGCTAATGAAAGCCTTAAAAAATGCAGTGTTCAGTAACTTAAAACAGATCATTCTGACTTAGTATCCAAAATACATATAAAATAATTGTTTGGAATCTATTAGTATTATAATTCTTTTGGTAATTTTTGTTACTTTTTTTTTGCTTGCTATTACATCATTAACAGATTTTTTTTTTTAAACCTCCAATTTAAAGCATAAAAAGGAAATAATTAATGTCTGTTTTGTTTTGTATAACAATATCTCAGGATTTTGTTTATTCAATGTTATTAGGTGTTAAACATACATTTGTAACAAATGGTACACAGAAAAAATCTTGGTTCTTCTACATAGGCTACTCTTTTCAGTTATATAATATTATGCACTTTCTCAGCAAATACTAAAAAAAATTAATTTAACAATTGTGTATGAGTGGCTGGAATAGAAAATAACACAATGGCTTCAATGAAAATGATTTATCCAATGACCTACTGCACTATGGACATTTGTATAGATTATGTAAAATTATGAATGAATGAATGAATGAATGAATGAATAAATGAATGAATGAATGAATACATGTGTACTGCCAAACACAGGTGTGTAATAAAACTGATGTATCTGAAGTCAAAAATTAATTCTCAATCCCATATTGATGTTTTTAGTCACAAATTAGTTTAGACTAGAAATTAATCAGATTAGATAGTCTAGAGTAAAAATAAGATATCTTAAAAAAGATCCAACACTTTCATAATAAAACCTTGTAAGCAACAAAACTGAAACAAGATTGCAGACAGAAATTAATACCAGAAATTAAACATACAATTTAATCAGTTAAAACTTTCTAAAACATACAAATATTTTATAACGGTCATCCAAGGGACATATAAACATGGGCTTTATGCTCAGGTAACCCAACCCATATGAAGTGCCTTTAATACAGATCATTATTATATCGGATGACCTTTATAATAGGTTAATCTGTACAGCAAATGATCGACTTGTAAAGAGATTTTCATTTTAATAATATATTTCTTAAAATGATTATTTTACAACAGTCTATTAGCGTAAAGAATATAATTATAATTCAGTCAATAAATTCTTTTAATTACTGGTATATAAAAGTTTTATGTATGATACAGAACAAAATATCTGCTGTAGCTGTTAACAAAAATGTTAATTGATTGTACATAGTTATTAGTCAGTATAACTGTATAATACATTTTGAATATTAATATTTTCCAATTAGTGGGATTAAAATATACAAAACAGAAAACAACATGACTGCAGGGCTATACCAACACATGAAAAGGTTTTGTATTACCAAAGTACATGACAATAAATTAACACTTTATGGAATTGACAGTCAGCTGTTTCAGCATTTATGGTATTCAATATCAACTGAATTAATGTTTCTGCAAGTGATTATCATTGTGTGTGTTGTATGTCCAGATATATTAAGTAAACAGCATTACTTTGTTCATTCATGCAAAGAAAGGTATTTATGTCATCCCATTACTGTGTATTAAAATTACAGAAAGTAAAGTTTTCACCCACCCTCAATTTCAGCCCAATTTCTACAACATACACATCCTAAATCAAGCTGATTTTACATACTAGTACAACTGTTGACTTTCACAAAAAGTTAGAACAAAATTAGCCTTGTGACTGCCACATCTTCAAACTGACAAATTTGTTTTAGACAATTTCCATGACCAGCTATTTATTTGCAGGCCTGGACGACATCTCACACTTGTGACAAAATAATCATGTACTGTCAACAGTTCACTTGGGACTTTCAAAACTTAAAAATGCTTTTGTCTATGAATTTTGGTAACATATTTCTAGAGAAAATGTATTAATATACAAAAGAAAAGAAGAAATCAAAAGCAAGTTTGCCTTGTAAAACACAATTTTTCACTGACATGTTTGTCAGTAGTTACTGAAAATAGAATGACAAAACAATTTCAACTTCACTAGCATAAGTTGTTCTAACAAACTACTAGAAAAAAATGTAAGCTGCAAAAAACAAAACAAAAAAACAAAAAAACAAAGTTTTAAGTTAAGTCTCAAATCTAAAAACTAGACTTAAAGTTTAGACTTTTAAATGTAAGCTATACATATAAATGTTAATGTTTTGCAAGAACAGAGTCCAGATCTACACTTACAAAACTTTTAAAACTTACGACTAATGCATCCTCCAAAAAGTTTGATTTTTGTTTAACAATACTACTAGAACACATTGATTTATTAATAATTGGCTCTTGAATGTCAAAACATTTGGTAATATTGACATAGTCTTCAGAAGAAACCTGTTAGCTTTTATCATTTGCAGTAAGGGATCTTCTTTATGCACTGTCCTACATCATCTTTGATATACCAGTCATTGGCACTGTATATTACTGTATATGAGGATAAATCCAATCAGAGAATGAATCCGCTGATTCTATGATGAAAGCACCTCAGGTGACTGCTCTACCAAATGAGTTAGATCCCACTTGGAGAGTAATGTACCAATGCAAAATGTCTGCTGTAGTGAAAAGGTAAAATCTTCAAATGTTGTTTAAGCCTTAATAAAGACTTTAAATGTTTAGCCCATACTTATAAATCTCAGAATCAAGGCCCAACATCTAAAGTCATGACAATGCCATACAAACTGTATGAAATTAGACTTCTATTTGAGCCGTCATACAAGCTTCTTAGGGCCAATTTCACGTCTTGGTTATATATCTATAGTTTGTTTACGTTACCTGGAACATGGATTTTTGTCGATTACTTTAGTTTGCGTGAATCTAGGCGAAAAAGGACTAGAGTTTTGGAAATAGCAAAAAAAGTCACATGTACCCATTTTTTCATTACTTTGTTAAATAATAATTAAAAATATTACCCATTCAACACAGTATAAAACTCGAAAATATTTCACATCGAAAACAAAACATCGCAGACGAGGTCATTACAAAGATGGGTAACTATTCATTTAACATTAGGTCATTTCCAGTAATATTCGTATCTCGTTTTTGCTTTAATTAATAAATCTTTGGAAATATGGCATTGATATTAAATTATGATCAATGTACTATAAAAATACATTACACAAATAATTACCTAACACCCCCATTTTTATATGGATTTGTCTGAATTCTGCAGAAAATGAAAGATGGCGAAAAAATATTCTTCGCTACGAAATTGGAAAAATATACTTTCGACTGCCGTTCAATCAATACAGAACTAATGCACATAGCAATCTAGACAAAAAAAGGACTTTTTTGTTTGTTTTTTAAATGTCAACCTTAATGAGGTAAGATATATTTTGTTTTTTATTCGTCAGTATCTATGTTCCAAGTAGCAATAGGACAATAGGATATAATGCAATACTAAAACAAACAAAAAAAACCTATATTTACATCATATTTAAAAAAACAACAACATGAGAATCTTAAACATTGTGCATTGACTACCTGTATTTGCAGTATTTGTAAAAATATATAAACCCTCTTATTCTTTCAGTTACAGGAATAACAATGATTAGGATGAGCGTTGATCCCGTGGGTGGGGATGGGAGCAGTGACGAGGGGGACACCTTTCACCCACTTTTTGGACAGGACGGATGTGTATATAATAACACCCCGCACCCTCCCTCCACACACACACCTTTTCTACGAAAAATTGACATAAAATGCCTAAATTTCTCTTTATGATATCAATGTATCACTTAGCATTGTGGGCTTAGCGAACATTTACCTAAGTACACAGGGGGTCAATTATAGTTTGAAGGTTTTAGCCTGAAAATGCATTTCAAAACCCTTGGATTTTCAAAAACTGGTACGAAATTGGATTTGCTGCTACAAAAATATTCAGAACTTTTAAAATAACGGATAATGGAGGAATACCTGTCATGTGACTCGAAATATATACGTCACACATTCAACGGGGAAAAAAACTTTTTTTCTGATTTATTTGTTCTTGAGCATAATTTTTTTTTTTTTAAATTGATAGTAAGCGAGATGCGGTGGTTATGTAAGTAGTTGAATGAAGTATTTCTATGGACAAATGTATATTATTTAAAATTAATTCTTTGTTTGGAAACGAATTAGGTCAAGGAGGGTCCATAGGAGTATGCGTTTAAAATATAACAAGTTATGAGCAGGGCTGGTTGGTTTATTTATTTTCGTCCTTATAATAAGTTATATCCAATTTAGATTCAAGCACACTGTCCTGGTCACACAACTTGCTTCATGTGCTCTGTCAGGGACAGAGGTTAGTGTTAGTAGGAGAGTACATATATATTTTTTTTTGTTTTTGTTTTTTATGCCAGTACCGTATCTATCATTGAGGTAGACGAGGCATGCAGAAACACAAATAATAAAGCTATTTAGTTAAATATTTATTCTAAATAAATAAAGCATGTAAAACATTTATAAATCGGTTAATACATAATTGCCGGCCTTCCTCGTAAACTTGAGGCAATACATTTAAATGAATACTTACATTTACTTATTATTTGTTCTTGACATACTAGGCACACAATACTGACAGCGATGATCAAGCAAGTCTTCAAAATAATCACACTCATGCTGTCATTGCTCCGCTGAGCAAACATGCAGGTTGATACTGGATCACACAATGTCACATTACGATGAGTTTTCTCTTGGTGAATTTTACCAATTCGTTTCTTATTTTCTAAAAAAAAAAAAAAAAAAAAAAATATATATATATATGGGGCATTTCATGATGTTTTGTTACAATTAATAAGTAAATTATTCCAAAAATATAAGTACAAAATATATTCGTTCTTGGGTGTTACAAACATACCTCATATAGTTTCTATTAAAATAAAATTTAAGAGAAAAGTGTACACGTTTTCATGGAAACATTGTTTTATAGTGTCAAAATGTCACGTCTGTCACAAAAAATTACCATGAAATTCCCATTTAATGTTCCACTGCAACAGCATATTTCCCAGATATCAACATACTGTATAATACATAAATTTATATTTTTGCTACAGCAGTAAAATGCTGAGAATAGCATACTAATTTTATGAAAGCTGTGATTGAAATAACTCAGTGACTTAGGAATGATAAAAAAAATTATAATATGCAGAGATGTACCACGTATGATAAAGCTACATGTATATCTTGTATTCTACCCTCAGGTTTGTGAATTTTTATCAGGAACTTGGCAAGCCTTGTGATACCAGAATATAAACCCTCGGGAGGAATAGACTTATCCTACATCACACAAAAGTCTTAAATACTACAGCTCATTATATCTATATATATTCATCTAACTGCTGTATAAGTGTATAATTTAAATAACCAAATTCTTAGATTATACAACATGAGAAACTGAATTATGGACATGTATACATACATGTGTATTTGAAATGTATGTTGATAATATTGTTAGGTGCATTTTTATAAGTGAATAACCAAGACTATACAAAATGACAGACTGAATGAAGTATGTGTATTTGAATAATATTGTTGGGTGTGTTTTTGTAACATCTGTTGAAAGTTTATAAATTTATACATATTATTTAATAAATATAGTCTTCTCCTCAGGGAGATAATATTTAAAATAAACAGTATGATGTTTTCATGCACTTGCTAACACTAGTAACAGTAGCAAATTTAAATAAAATTTATTATTATTAGTATTAGTATTACATTATTTATACAGGGGTCGAATTTCACCGAGGCATTTGCGATGCCACCTTGTCCCTTTGCCGTAATGTCCTCTCAATTTCACTTATAATGATTTTTATTTTAGCCATGCCCTTTTTTCCTGCTTGCTGAATAGGAAACTCACATTTTCCATTGTTTCCCTGATGTGTCCTCAAAACTGCCTTGGTTCCCTTTTGATATCTAGGAATCCAAGCCAATAATCACTGTGCCCCCCCAAACACTAAAGTTTGACCCCTGTATAAGCTGATGACTACGTGTCAATATATAAAACAAAATGTAATAAATAATAGTACAAAAATAACTCGATTGAACTTGAAGATACCACACAGCTTGAATATACATTTCTTATAAAAATTAGTTTCTCTCATAAAATTAATGAGTTGTGGATAGAATAGAAATGATTCCATCACACCCTCATTGCGAAATACATTTGTCCTTGATTATCCATTAGATCACACATCATCAGTGATTCTGCCTGAGAACCCACTGTTTATAATGTTTACATTTTACTGCAATAAAATGTATTGAAAGTGTTTTTATAAGAGTAAAAATCACTTTAACATCAGCTCCATGTATAAATATTATTAACTACATGCATATATTTTTTAAATACTGATCAAAGTGAATTTTAGTAAAAGCAAAAATGTTTCCACTCATTGTTTAGGACCGTCTGTATGTTGGTATGACGGTGTCAGAAAGCGTGAGAACGTATTAATGGTTCGAGGTGTAATTGTGCGTAAAAGCTTTTTATCACGGTGATCTGCATGCCGCAGTTATAAACACATTTATATATGATGTGTCGACAGTATTATAAAAGAATTTTCATTGGCTTTGATGTCTACCTTTCATTTTTAACACGGTTGATTGGTACACTTTTTCTTGATAGGTACGCCTTTTTTGGATGGGTACGCCTTTTATTTTGTTCCAGACTCGTATCCTCTCATGTAAAATTAAATAAAAAGCAAAAACATTCAGTCTGTCAGTTGCTGTTAGGTAGAGCTTTTTTTTTTTCTTGGTATTAAATGTATCTCTGCTACGTATACACATACAAATGTAGGTGGTTTGGTTAGGGTCAGATAGAGTTTCTTTTTATTATGGCTTCACGGTCTAGCAAATAAAGTATATTACATAATATACAACTTACACTGTATATCAGTCAGGTCAAGTAACAGTCTAGGTGCAAAATACATTATACGTTTGATAATACAGGTAAGTGTAATGCATGTCACCTGGGGTTTTTGTCCTTTGCATGGTCAGAGCTTTAGTAATAAAGCATCCATGTGAAGATCATACACAGACCTGTCAGTGTTCTCTGCATCCTCACAATGTCAGGGGTCACTCTGAGTCCGTTTGGACCCCTGACCAATATAGTTGACAAAAACCTGGGCTGAGAAAACATATTTTTATTGGAAGCATCGATGTAAATAATGAATCATGGAATAGAGGTAAAAATGAACGGGAGTACAGGGGTTATCAATTTGGAAGTACGTCAGTTTCAAAGGTACCGTAATAC
>JAULBS010021663.1:0-10702 GCA_032355785.1 Symmetromphalus regularis
AGCTACTGAATTAGTAAACACATCTGTCTTTCACTTTCTAATATTAACTGTATAATTAATTATCAGTTATATTTCACCCAGTGTTTGATTGGTGATCATATAACGCTATAAAGCTACTGAATTAGTAAACACTTCTGTCTTTCACTTTCTAATATTAACTATATAATTAATTATCAGTTATATTTCAACAGATGCACATCTATTAATAACTACCATCAACTGGAATGTCGATAGCAATCAAATACACATTACTATGAAAGGCAATATTATCGTATTGCTTGAGACAGATTAAATTACAATATAGATATATGACTACAGAATATTGCAGCCTGGTACACAATGACCCAAAGGTGTGAATGCGTAGTTGAATATAACTTATAATACAATTATGATTCAATTAAATGTGCACGTATTTGTTCGGAAATGGTATTTATTGCCTGTGTCCCTGAACTGTATGACCGTAAAGTTTTCTATATAAGCTGTAAGATTTTTATTACCTGTTCGCATTTCTACTTCATTCCATCATCAAATCCTTTAGCATAGATGAATATTGGTCGTAAACGAACTCGACAAAAGCTTATTTTGTCGAGCAAATTGAATGAGCAATCAAACCCACCGTACTGATTTACCCTCACCGAACAAAACTGTAGTGTATATGAACATAATGCCAGTGAATGAAATCCTCAAAGATAGGGCAATGGACATTATCTGAAATCCTTGCAAATATGTCGCAGATAATGGCTGGACGGAGTGTAATCAAATTTTCTTTCATACATTTTGGGTTTATCGTGATGCTTCTCAGAAAACATACAGCCGCCTATACCATGTAACAAGTGGGAGAATGGGGCAGGGCTGGACATCATTTCCGAAAAGCAATTGAAACTGGCTAAACAGACACGCCTCGTCGATCTGGCAATTACTGGGAACATAATGAAACGGTCATCGAGCACCGACCACGTTCACAGGAAAGCTCTTGAATTCTGAGAAGCTCTTTGAATGCTCAGTAATGCAGAATATGCACATAAACATTGGTGTTGGTCATAAATGCATGTTTTATGTATGTTCACAAGAATTAATCTGTTTGATCTATTAAATATAGTCCATGTTTCAGTTTTATATCGAGCATGCACAAACACATTTGGTACTTAAACTGCTATATCATTTTAGAAATATAATTATATTATACCATCAATATTTAAAAACAAATTTAATTACCATAACTCATTATTTTTTCTTGATATAAGTTAAAGATACAACTTATAATATTTTTTTCTTTGTGAAGAAAAAGAAGATAATGGGGAGAAAATAATAAATATGTAATTGAAGTTTTATTAGTTGCTAATCAATTACAAACCATGCATTTTTGTTTTTGGTTTATTTGTTTAATGACACCACAAGAGCACATTGATTTATTAATCATCAGTTATTGGATGTCAATTAATGGTACTTTTGAAACGTAGTCAAGTGTGAGCCAGCCTCTAACGGGTTCTGAACCACTAACTTCAGCTTGAGAGCCGACGTTCTATTACTGAAAGACGGAGGGTTACTACAAACCATGCACAGTTTGACCAACTTGTTCACTGCAAACGCAACCCAATTGTATCTATAAAACAAGTTAGTTGTAGTTTCGTAGTTCTGTATCAGGTTTTACAATTTAGAACCACTTTCTGAACGACATTCATAAACCTTTTCGTGTTTCTTTTGCGGTCATTGCAACTTGTCATCCTTCCTCAGTAAAGGAAATGCCTCGTTTTGTTCTTGGAGACTATAAGTTCAACTGATATATTAAAAATCAACTTGATAAATGATATTTTAACCTTGAAAAGGATGACTTAATTTAATAGATAAATATGTTTTGCCTAAAATTGATTTATTGTCCTAACATACAATTATATAAATATTCATTAATGTGTAATAGTGAGGAAAGAACTGTACAGCAAATCTCAACACAACATTTACGTCAGGAATTTTTGGGACAAATATAATAAGTATGATAGTGTGAATGAAACTTTAATGTTTTTCTTGTACAGAAATACTACTTTACGTGTAGATCAAGTATCAGTTGCTTTGATCGTGTTCATTTGTCTGTGTGTGTGTTACACAAACTAGTTTTGTCATGTGACATGTTATTAACAGTTCGTTATTACAGATCATCTGGTTTAATTCTTATATGCAGTGCTCAGGGCATTTTTATTTTGATTTATTAAAGCGTATGTCTGTGGATGTATCTCAAAATAAAGACAAACGGTTGTCACGTGATTGTTATAATCGCATTAACCTTGAATACAGAATGACACTCGAGGCAAATAGACTTAAAGTTATGTCAGCAATAAGAAATCGCTTCATTTGTAATTCATCATCGTCTATCGCCTGCAGTTACGGATGAAGTTTTTTTTTTAAAGTACAGACATAAAGATAAATACATAAATAGGTGAATGTCTCATTCGCCATACTGATAATTTACTAATGATTGATGGAGAGACAGAAAACTGAATGACAAAACTGCAGGCTTGGTCAAAAATCGAATCTCTGTACATGACTGTTTAGGAAATCCGAGTGTTCCTTAATTCGTGAATCTCTGTCAAAATGTGATGATACCAGGTGTTCGCGAAAGTTAGGTATGTCCTGTCTCATGGATGACGTCTATCATAAGAGCCATTAGGCCATCCTTAAAAATATATTGGTTTGCCGTGACATCTAAATGTTTTTGGAGTAAGTAGGTAGGTAGGTAGGTAGGTAGGTAGGTAGGTAGGTAGGTAGGTAGGTAGGTAGGTACATATTTTTTTAATTCCCAATAATTAATTTAAAAAATCCTGGTATTAACCCTAACAACCTGTATTTGAGGGTCGAACTCCAGGATGTCATCAATCCTTTGAGAAGCATCTACAGTATGTTCTGACCCTGTGAGGTCGTTTATTTTCGTGGCGACGGTGACAATCATATTCATATTGTCTTGTGTAAATGCGTCCGGGCAAATATCAGCAATGACATCCAACCATGTCTTCTGTGTGTCCAGCATTTTCAGACTGTTAGAGGGAGGGGGGGAAATCGGTCGCAACAAAAATAGTAGTCGGCAATTCAAGCCAGGTGTTAAAAATAAATAATTGAATCGGGCCCAATTTCATTGAGTCGGTCGGGTTACGACAAACAAGTATATTCTTAAGGATGGCCTTAGTTGATCTTTAGTTCCGTTTGAGAAAAGAAATATTCAAAAGTTATCTGTGACGAATGTCTAGAAAATGTGGCATTGTATTATGTCACTATCTACCTCACAGGTAAGACTGGTCGTAAGAACGAACAATCCTTAGTCGTTTTGTAATTCAATATGAGAAAGTTACCTGACAAATGTTGCATAATATTCTACGTGTGAACAAAGAAAAAAACTGTCAAATACATGGGGAACATGCTTAGATAGTTATTTTATTTAAGTTGATTAAACTTGACCTAATTAATTTCCAAACAAAGAATTAATTTCAAATAATTTATAAACATTTGATTTGTCCATATAAATACTTAATTCAACTAATTACATAAACACCGCATCTTGCTTATTATCAGTATTTTTATAATAATAATGAATTATGCTTACGGACAAATAAATCGGAAAAAAACTGTATTTTTTTGTTGAAGGTGTGACATATATTTTGTGTCACGTGACGGGTATTCCCCCGTTAGCCGTTATTTAAAAACTTCTGAAAAATTTTGTAGCTTCAAAAACATTTCGTACCAATGTATTTCGCACCACGAGGAGTTTCGATCTTGAAATTTGAAATGTTTTACTTTTAACAATATCGATCGACTCGACATGGAATTCCCTATACCATGGTTTAGTTAAAATGTCATGCGTGCTATGAAAACGAGATCTAGTATAACAAATGCATTTAAGTTTCATTCGTTATCAATATTTACACCACAAAGCCCCTTAAATTCCGTGGGACTATGTCTTTAAAACATAACCTTGTCGCAGGTCTTGGATCATCGCTATGATTGTGACACACGATGCGGTTATCAGACACCTCTAATGACATCGTATATCTCAAGTGAAAGACTGAACCTCTCTCATTTCTTACACGCCTACTAGTGTTACTTACCTGAAAGGTTACATACAATTAAGCCCTAATTGATTTCTAATGTTTACTTCTTCTTTACAAGTCGGATCAAATATTAACTGCGTGTATAGTTCCACAAAATACTGTGGTGAGTGTGGCGTTTGATGTTCTATGTGTGTGTCGTATGACCTAGTGTCTTGTCAATGCACCATGCAACGCGATCCGCCTAGCCCTGAAGTCCTTGCTACCATGATAATCATAGGATTATCTCTGAAATCAATTACATACTCAGTCACCCAGAATGTCGTATTATATCATATATTACTTCACCGAGCGGGTGAAAAAAACCCACACACAGATAATATAATAATAAATGAGGTTATTGTAGGAGTGTCTTCTCTTCTTTTTTTTCTCTCTCCTAGAATACATTTATGTAGTATACGTCTATTCATTGTGTTCTGCTTATCCATATATACTCCGAGTGGAAGGACGTGAAAATTAACAATTTCCCCCCAGTCGTATTCACCCACCACATTGGGATACCCTTCCCCCTTTCAGAAATCCTGCATCCGCGCCAGATCATAGTGTACAAATCATCACTACAATATTTTGATAAACTGTCTTACAAAACTCACATCACTGGTGATAGCAGAGTGTTAACTCAATACTAGAATACCACCGTGGAGGTTACATGTATGAATGGAACACGGGAACTGCTGTGTCCCGTAATTAGAATGAGTAGCATTCCATGTTAGTTACAAATTACTTTACTGGATAAATATTTCCGGTACCGGCGCAACAGCCACATCGCGCGTCATGCGTTACAAAATGTCTTGGCCACACGCGTGCTTGGATCATATCGTAATGGCATCAGTGCATTCCTTCCATTCATAATCTGTTACAACACACTGTACAAAAACTCAAGTATTGGGGATAAAGGGCTTTACAGATTCCTTTAATAACAGACGAATGGTGGCTATAACATAACGTTTACGTAAGATGCAATGTCAATTATTTGACGATTATAAAGGAACCGGATATTATTTCATGAACTTCACGAACATGTTTTGATTTAAAGTTGGGTTAGTTTGTAATAATAGTGATATATGTATTTAAAACTCTTTTCATGTTTATAAAGATATTTTTTGATAAATCTTAATTGAAATTCAATCTACGTTGTGGGTAAACAGCTGAGTGTGGTCTAATTGAAGGAATTAAGTTAATTCCTATTTTAATTGCCCCCATTCGAGCAGGCTTAATGGAAAGTAACAAGATCTATGGTTGGCAGTTCTGGGCGCCACGTGAGGTACGACTAGTCGATAAACCATCAAGCTGTCAAGATGTAGGATTTTCTTAACCTTAGCTCCCATTATGTTTTTCTGACTTTGACAGACAGGAGTTGCTCTCTTGTCACTACTTGATATTTAAAGTATCCGTTTTGCTCAATATTGAAGCCTCAGTTTCAAATACCTGATCGTCAAATATAAGTTTCAGTATATCCCGTGACAACTGTGTAGATTAAGAGATTAGTGATCCACGCAGAATATTTAATTCGTAAAGTGGTTGTTCGCGTATTTTGCATTGTAAAGGTTTATAGACAATCCCTCTTGGATTTGCATTATTATTATCCGTTGTGTAAAATACCATCCCGTTTTGTCAGTTATGTAAAAATGTATTTGAAATAAGTTATTGTGCAAATATTCTTTAAATGAGTGAGCTTCTGTGGTCCGGTGGTAGAACACCGGACTCTCAAGTTTAAGACAGTGGTTCAAAACCCTTTGGAGGCTGACTCATGCTTGACTACGTGTCAAAATTGCCAAAATATTTGATATCTAATAGGCTGTGTTTAATAAATCAATGTGCTCTAGTGGTGTCTTTAAACAAAACAAAACAAAATCTTAAAATGAAAAGGTATGAAAAATAAATGCGTTAAATATATTTCGAGTCAACGTAATACACATGGACGAATGGTTGGATATGTGGGTTTATGGGTTGATGGATATATGGTTGGCTGGATGGACAGAGGGATAGGGTTCTAATGTTGTTGCACATGAATGATAACACAATTGGGTCAGTAGACAGACATAACGACAGATCTGTACACTGATCACAAATTAGCCTGCTACAGATGTCTGTGTATCCATGAGACGAAGGGCGTGCCTATTCCACCCCACTGCCTGTTGCTCGCCATGACACCGGGTAGAGTTCAGCGCCTCTACAACTGATGAAGAACCATAAAGTTTTCTCCAGGCTCTTACCATTGTGATACGACTGAAGACCACTGCACTCCTTCAAGCCAAGCTCAGTGACAAACGGAAACGAAACTCAGAAAGAATGGAACAAACCTCGTTGATTTATAAGCCAATTACTCGTGTTTTGAAATTTCTTAAAACTTAACTTTGATAAACTTGCGACAAGCGGCGAGCTGTACGCGCTAGCTGAGTGGCTTTGTCTGCACACATACCTGTCCTCTTGTCCACTTCAGTGAGGACAACGCTTCATTGGATCTGGTGGTCAACAGTTGTCCACGACCTTCAGAAATCAGTCTTAATGAAGACAGGTGATACTGAGCCCAGTCTTTATGAGTTCAGTTCTTTTATCTCACTTCTTTGTGAGACTGGGTATCTTTTTGTGAAGTATTGTTGTCGTCACTGTGTAAATTGAAAATCACAAAACTGGCTTAAACCTAGGTCTTCAGATCTGTGCTTTTAGGAACAGTCCAGTGGGCCAATCTGGGCAGATGTTCTAATAGAGAAATCAGGTATATCTGACAACAGCTGTGGTTTCTAGTTATCCAGAGTTTTATCTATTATATTTCGTTTGATTTTCCGCTCATTAACAAGTTCGCACTATCAAGATAAGTGGCAGGCCCGTAGGAAAAACTTTGGGAGGGGGACACTGACGGATTGGGTACAAACTCTATATCAGATTTTGGTTACAATAGTAAACATTAATATGGTTTTTTTGTTAGTTTTTTTAAAGGTTCATAAGTGGGGAGCACGTTCCTCCACGTCCCGGTAAATGAAATTGTCATTTGCTAAGGCTTTATCCATACAAATATTAACAATTGTGTACACATCAAAACTGTGATCGTTTTCAGATATCTTTACAATACAACCTAAAGCACAAATGTTGTACTATTGTATTTTGGATATGTTTGTTCAACAAGAATGACATATTATAAATGTTTGCAAATATGTTTAGCCTATAATTGTATTCAAGAAATAGGTAACATACTCGATAACAATCAAGACTTTAATATTGATAAACATTAACATACATGATCTACTTGAAATTCTCTCTTAGAATAATCATAGTTATTAAATTGTTGTAGAAAACACTCATCACACGCTTCATATGATGAGCGATGATAGTGATATTGAAAGATTACAAAGAACATTTTTAATGTGTTTTCAAGATCATATTGAAGATGAATATTATTGATGTTGAAGTGTTCACGGTAACTATGTTTATGTTCAGTTAATAATTAATATACTGAACAACAAAAGAAACGTAAATTTAAGTTTCAATGTTTGATTGAATAAAAATTAACCATATTTTGATGTTGGCTGTTTTGCTTACTGGAGGCATGAGAAGTGCAAAGCGTACAAAGTATGAGTTTTAAATTTTATGATTTGTTCGTCTAATTTGATTAAACAGGATCTGAACAAACATTTGCGTTTCTTTTGCTGTTTAGTATATATATGCGTATATTACATTATTGGCTCATCTCACCTGTTTTTAAGTGTATGTTTGTGAAATTATTTCTACTTTGAATATAAAAGAATGCTGTTACTTTGGTAAATATTTAAAACATACATTATATCTATGTTTTCAACATTTAATTATTTTCTCTCATTGGAAATATAATGTCAAATGTTTGCCTAATGAGTTTTAAGTACTAAGGTAAATAAACTATTCTATAGTACAATAATAACAGATAAATCGCCCACACATTCACTCAAATTACTGGTAGATATATTTATTTTAATTATTTATTGACTGAGAGATATAGCTCAACTGTGCAGTACACTCGTATGAATAAACAGTATCTGTAGTACATTACTGTGGTGTAAATACCTTAAAGAGAATCCATACACTATTAAATATATTTATTTCTTAATTGTATTTACCCAAAATACTTAATCTTTTTAACAGTTTGTGCATTGAACAATGTGATTAAATGGAATACAATAATACTGTGTGATAAATATATGTCTTGTGTCATTACATAACAGACAAACCTATATGAAATGAAATTTATTTTCAATAGCATTAGCACATACAAAACACGTCCTTTTTCAAAAGTAAAGTTTGTTTTATTTAACGACACCTCAAGACGTCCTTTTTCATGTGTCATCATTATGATATCTTGCTATTTCGCAGGTCCGTAGTCGGGGGGTGGGGGGGTGGGGCGATCCCTCGCAGGATTGAGACATCCGCTAAAATATAAAAAAGTTGTTATTATTTTATGAGTTCCGTCTACATGATATTTCGAGTCCTCCCCCTCCGTCTTCCCCCGCTCCCCCCGCCCCCCCCCCTCCCCCCCCGATTCACCTCGGGCGTTAATCTTGTAAGTTATAGATCTGTTTCAATAGCTGGATTTTGAGCTAACCCCTTTATAAGTGATCAGTTAAGTTAATTTTCAATCAAAATAGATGACATAATCTTTCAATTGTTGAGTCCAAACACGTCCTTTTTCCATGATACCTTGCTATTTAAAGAGCAAAATTTTGAGCAAACCCCTTTTATAAATGATTATTTAAGTTCATTGATTCAATCAAAATGCATGACATACTATTTCAGTTGTTGAGTCCGTCGCCTGCAGTACGTTCGTGCCGTGTATCATCCACGTCATTCTCACCGACCACGTCGTAGATCATACAACAACCTGTACGGTGACGTCTTTAATCTGGAGTAACGGTTTGTCATCATCACCGAGATTACACAGCAGTCTTGACTTGATTTATACCAATGTCCAGCAGTCTGTGATATATCTGTTAGCTTACTGCACGACCTGTGAGATACGTCACCCCAGGGCTTACATGCAGCGCAAAGCTCACTGAAGGACAATTGAAATGTTTTGAAGTTTCTCCAGTAAAGTTTGTTTTATTTAACTACTCCTCTAGAGCACATTGATTTTTATCTTATCATCGGCTGTTAGATGTCAATCAAATGGTCATTTTGACATATTTATTTACAGGAGACCTGCTGCCGCCACGTAGGCTGCTCTTTGTAATAAGCACCAATGAAAAAAAACAATGGGTCTTTTGTATGCACTGTTCCACAGACAGGTCAGTACATACCACGGCCTTTGATGAACCAGCTATGAACCAATAGTTGGAACGGAAAATAGCCCAAACTTCAAATGGGTCCACTGAGCAGGATTGATCCGACGACCGACAGCTTCACAGGCGGACAGTCACAGTTTTCCCACTCTATAAAGAAATAGCCTTTGGATTGCGTCTTGTACAGAGGAACAAATGTGGTTAGGATAACTATTACCTTGTTCGGAATGATGACTCATTTCAAATAAGGATACCGTAATGTTATCACTTATTATTCACGACCTGCGGAGTGCATTTGAAAGTGGTAGTGGTGGTGGGGGGGATCAACCGAGGGTCAAAATACTTTTATTCGGCCAAAAACAACCCATCTTTAATAATATTTTTATTAGTTGTAACCTAAAAAGGGCCAGTCTATGGCATCCAAACCACCTGGCTCCGCGGTCCCTGTTATTACTTTTAATGACAACGGTGTATTATGTAATATGATATTAATGTAATAACAGATATCGTTATCAAAACCGTATCTTTACGGAAGAAAAAGTCCAGTGGGTTTCCTCAAAGTTGTGGAAGTATTATTATTCTCATGAATTACTGTCAAACTTATCCCACAGGGTAGTGTTCTTCAAACTCTCATATATAGTTTAAAAGGATGTTCACGTTAAGCAGTTTTTAAAAATATCAACTAGTCTTTTACAGATTTTTTTTTTTGGGGGGGGGAGTGTTTTGTTTAACGACACCACTAGAGCACATTGATTTATTACTCATCGGCTATTGGATGACAAACATTTGGTTATTTTGACACGTAGTCAAGTGTGAGCCAGCCTCCTACGGGTTTTGAACCCCTGTCATCAACTTGAGAGTCCGACGTTCTACCGTTGGACCGCCAACGCTCACTTAGAACAACATTTCAAATGATAATTCTGTCAGCTTTATTAAAAGTTAGTATCGTTCTGCAATCGTTTAAATTTATAAACTAAGATTTTGCCATAAACAAAAATACCAGACACTACTTCATGGTAAGTTGCTACAGTTGCAAAACTTCACTTGGGGTTATTGCGTTCGCTATTAATTGATATTCCATTTCAGTTGTGTTTAGGTTGCAGGACTCTCAGAGTCAATATTTATGGTGTCTGGGCTGTCCGTGCATTGAGTAACCGGGTTTCCTTGACTGACAACCTCAACTGCTTCAACAGACACTAACAATAATGATCGTCAGCCTGTCTTGTAAAAATACCTCACACATCCCGTCCTTTGCCATCTCTCACTTTTCTCTAGCTATTTCCTGCTAATGTTAACGAGCTTTTGTACAAGAAAAGAGTACTCTCTAGTGTTTTACCCGTGATGTTTAACACATATAAAATAGAT
>JAULBS010021674.1:0-10702 GCA_032355785.1 Symmetromphalus regularis
TTGTATATATATAATGTAACCATTACATGGGGATGAGTAATTTTTTAAGGCCACTAGTCTCCGAGGCAAGTGAAAATAATTTCTTAATTTCTACACCTGCTATATGATGTGTTAAGTTTATAAAAATTATTCAATCTGCAATGTATAAACTCCATTATTACTATATTTATCAAAGTTATTCAATGTGCAGTATATACAGGGCCTTCAGAATACATTTGAAAGTGGGCAGGGTCCACTGAAAAGTAGATGACAGAAGGGCATTAGGGTACCTGCAGGAAACCCCAAATACTTTGAAAACACTCTGGATTTTGGCCACTTCGTTTTGTCACTGAGTCTGAAAATACATGTAATTTTATTTAGAAAATGTTTTTTATTTTTATTTATTAGTTGTCCCATAAAAAAAGGGGAGGGGGGTGTATGTAACCCCTGGCACTCAAACTGCTACATTTTAAAAATCTAAT
The DNA here is from genome assembly GCA_032355785.1 of Symmetromphalus regularis. NCBI lineage: Eukaryota > Metazoa > Mollusca > Gastropoda > Neomphalida > Neomphalidae > Symmetromphalus > Symmetromphalus regularis. The sequence continues at coordinate 462 of JAULBS010021674.1, forward strand.
ATCATTTAAATACCTTAAGTTAACAAATTGTGAAATTCGCAACTTTGTATTTTAAAAATAATTAATCTTGATATGCTTTCTTAATATCAAGTTAGTGAATGGTAATGATTATGTAGGATAAGGTGGAGTGGAATGTAGCTGAAACAGTAGTGTGTTCGCTTGTGAAGCAGTCGGTCTTCGGATCAATCCTCAGTGGACCCATTTACAGTTTGGGCTATTTTGCATTCCACCCAGTGTTCCACAACTAGTTCATCAAAGGCCAAGGTTTGTGCTGTCCTGTCTGTGGGAAGGGCACATAAAAGACCCCTTGCTGCTTATCAGAAAGAATAGCCTATGTGGTGGCAGCAGGTTTCCTCTAAATATGTCAGAATGACCCTATGATTGACGTCCAACAGGCAATAATAAGATAAAAGTTAATGTGCTCTAGAGACTTCATTAAAATTAAATAAAACAAACTTTACTTTAGGCAGTATATGGCAATCCATTTTATGGATCTTTTGGAATCAACTTTTTGGCTCATAATGGTATACATTTTGAAGATTTGTGAGGTAAATAATTTATATGTAATGTCTTATCATAGCAGTCTACTGATACTAAACGATTTACAGTATTATTGCAATAGTACTGTTTCTATCCTATCACAATAGTATTTTAACTTGCAATATTATTGTAATAGTGAAACTGAGTCTGATAGTGATATGTGGCTTGTTATGCATTAAGCTAAAGCTATTGGTCAGAAAATTATGTCAAATGGGGATTCCATACTCTTTGAAAAAGATTAAAAAGTACTGCCATCTTGTGCAAATATTACCGTGTCCATTTAACGATATCTGTCGGATATCAACAGCTGGACTGTTTTATAAATTATTATCTGACATTGGTCTCAAACTCCCCATACACCGTGAAACAGTTCACAGTCTTTAGATCCAAAGAGAGGATACAGAAATAGTTTTAGGAGGGCATCCAGCACAAAATGGGGTCAGTTTGTACATTATTTTTCGTTGTATACCAAACTTAAAACATGGGTTGCACACTACCATAATACCACATCTCCCTTCAACTACTGGACATCTCACTGATGCCTAAGCTTGACATACTTTATCAAGACTTTGACCCATTCCAGTGTACATTTTCTATAGTATACCTGCATGTATTGATTTTATTGTATTTCAGCAACAACCATGTGGTATCTTTCACTGATGCTGTTTGCTTTGACACAGCTGTCACTACACCAGATTTAACATGCTACAATTCAGATGTGTAATGAACAGATGATTTAAATAACATTATACCATACTTCTCATCTGTGAAACAATGGCTACCAGTTCCAACAGCTCTGCTAAACAAAACATACAGGAGAAGACTTCAATGATGTACAAGTTGAATCCTTCTCAGATGCATCGCCCACAGTTGTTGCCACCAATCGTCTGTTCCCGTCGTCTGTATATACAGATTTCTTTTGTTCTTATTCTTCTGCTTATCTTCTTTGTGTTGCGGGCATTGTCCAACATGCGGGTTGTCTTCGTCCACTTCCACACAGAGAGCGACACGGATGGTGAGCTAGTTATACTGCCAGAAAAGTTGGTGCAACAAAGAGGAGCATTGTGTCTGGATGGTTCGCCTCCTGGCTTCTACATGCGACATGGTAGGTTTATTTAGCTTCTACATGCAACATGGTAGGTTTATTTAGCTTCTACATGTGACATGTTAGGTTTATTTAGCTTCTACATGCAGCATGGTAGGTTTATTTAGCTTCTATATGTGACATGGTAGGTTTATTTAGCTTCTACATGCAGCATGGTAGGTTTATTTAGCTTCTATATGTGGCATGGTAGGTTTATTTAGCTTCTTCATCCAGCATGGTAGGTTTATTTAGCTTCTACATGCAGCATTGTAGGTTTATTTAGCTTCTACATGTGACATGGTAGGTTTATTTAGCTTCTACATGCAGCATTGTAGGTTTATTTAGCTCCTACAAGCAGCATAGCAGGTTCATTTAGCTTCTACATATGGCATGGTAGGTTCATTTAGCTCCAGACCCGTACGCAGGATTTTCTTTCGGGGGGTGCGTTTGTGAAGGCCTGAACGTTTCTAACGTTATTCTAGTAAATTAGCATCAATCCAAATTTGCATTTACGGACCTTGACAGATTTAGGGGGGGTGCATGTGCACCCATTGCACCCCTCCTGCGTACGGGCCTGAGCTCCTACATGTGGCATGGTAAGTTTATTTAGCTTCTACATGTGACATGGTAGGTTTATTTAGCTTCTACATGTAGCATTGTAGGTTTGTCTGGTTTCTGTAAGAGACCTTCTAAAAACAAAACAAACCATGCTATATGAACAATGTCAATTTGAGGAGAGGGTGTTAATTTGAATTTCATTTAGATGTTGATAATGAACGGTCAATTCCCAGTCATATATACTTTATAGCTATATTTTTTATATTTTTGTATATAAAAAGTTCTTCGATATTGCCAAAGAGTTTAAATACAATGTCATGTAGTTGCACTTGGTCTTGCATATGACAGTTTATTGGCTGAGATGTTCCAAATGCAATCCAAATTAATGTAATATTATTATTATTATGTTTGGTCTTATTAAAATCTACAATTCTGATGTCATATTGTTTTGCATGGAGGAAGCAGGAGGTTGGAGCCTATATGAATTTTCATATCACACAATGCACCAGATGCATTTATAGGTCATGGTAGATTTTTTGGCTTAGTAGGTTTAATTAATTTCTGTATAAAGTTACATGGTAGTTTCTTTGAGGGTCATGAAAGGTTTACTGTGAAATAAACCATAAATGGGTTATGCCAAAATGCAGTAGCAGATCAAGAGGGGGGCCAGTGTGTCAAGATCCCACCTTTTCTGGAATTTTTAATTCTTTTTATATGTATTTTCTGAGTGGAAGGATGTGAAAATTAACCATTTTCCCCCAGTCCTATTCACCCATCACATTTGGACCCCTCTTTCAGAAATCCCGCCTCCATGCTTGAAATGTGTTGGGTAACTCATTTCATTTTGCATAACTCTTTCACAAATTGTTAACATAAAACTGTTTATAAAAGACGTCCTGATTTTTGCATTAATGAAAAATGGATTATGTAAAGCTATATTTGTGCAAGTAACGCACAAACAAAATAATTAAAAAATATATTTTTTACATGTTTCACAATACAGCTAGCTGACAGTCAGAGCTTTCAGTTTCAGCTGTGCTTTAATAAAAAGTATTTACAAGCCTTTCCCCAGGAATATTTAAAGGCATTTACGTCTGTCAAAATTTAGCTAATCATTAAAGCCATGTTACGATCAATTCCAGGATCCCTATTTAAAAGCATGATGTACCTCCACAAAATGAGAAAACAGATTAAGTTGTTTCGTGTGTGCGTGCGTGAGTGCACATATATACACATACATACATAAAGTGGCTGACCTAAATTTTGCGATGAAACTTTTTAAACATTATTAATATTTTTTAGCATTAGGATTGTTATGGGGCTGCCCCTAAATGAATTTTCTGGATAAAAATGAAGCCCTACACCACTACTTTTTTTATGGAAATCACACATGCAATAAATGTTCCCTGATGGGGAAGTGGGATGGCTGCCAGTGTAGAAGGGATTGGGTATAACTTTTGCCCATAATATATGTTTAACTACAAACTATAGTAGTTACTATTAGCACCATAATTAAAATATTAATTTGACATTAATAGCGAGGAACTACTTATAGTCCACTGTCATTTTCGACGATGACAAATCTAGCTGTTTGTAGGTTGTCAGAAGAAGTACAGATTATTTTTCCAAGTAAACTTTTAATTTCTTTTAATACATTAATAATTACATACATTAAAATATGTTCCGATTTCCATACCATGCATAATGTTTAAGATAGCATTTGACCAAATAAAATACCACTGACGACCATAGTAACATTTCTTAATAAAAGTAATAGAAGCAACATTTCAAATCCTTGGGCCAGTATACACACATGACTCGAAGAAAATATAGTCACATAGCATTTTAACTACTTATAGGGTGTTTACACTTTACACCCTCAGATCCTCACAAAATGTCACTTGCAAATACCCCAGGTATCAACAAGAACCAAGTGTCAATGGTGTAATAATTATTCTGCTAAAAAAAAAAAAGATAATGAAATGATGACATACGCCATAGTATTTACACAAATACCAACAGCCTCATACATAATTATATACAAATCACAGCTGAGGTTTCATTCATTTCAGATAGATTTGAGGTGCACCTCGAACTTTGACATTAGAATTGCTTGATTTAGTACAATGTAACAATGCAACCTTATATTATATATTTGAAATTCCCAGTTTGACAAGTGGCGAAACCGATGTGCATGTGTATAGTATACATGTCAGAATATTTTTTAGTTCAATCTTTTCATCGTCGACACATGGTTTTTACAAGCTGACTTCACAATGACATACGTTATTAGAAATTGTTTTTGCGATATCACACAAACATTGTCTTCATTGAGAATACAGGTCATTTCGTCCACGATCAGCTTCCTTCCTGGTCACTTCGTACATGATACAACTTCTTACACGGTGAAAAAAATATCACATTAACAAAGTATTGTTCAGCATACGTATGTCTGAATACATCTGCACTGGTTGTCTTTTGTTGGATGCCCAGTCAAGTTTTTATTCGGGCAATGAAAAGGAAAACCTAGCTGCAATGACACATGGATTTAAAAAAATGGAATTTATACAATTTTGTTTTTGCTAATTCCTACAATCTTCTAAAATAATAATGTATTTTTAAAAAAATATTTTTTTTAATAGCACATAAATAACCAAAATTACATATTTTAAAAGTGTCAATATTTCCAAAAATGTGAAAAAAAGTAACCTCATGCTGTATTTTTCTTTTAAATATGAAAATATATGCTGCTTTGTGGTCTTGTTGGTTAATTTGATATCTCACCTTCGTGAAAATGTCCAATAAACACATTTATGTCAAATTCGGTTGCTTCAGCAGGGCTCTGAATGTGGGGATCACCTCCCACCAATCATTGAAAAATTATTTTTAAAATATGTTTTAGAACTTTTAAGCATAATTAAAGTAAATTCTAATAAATAAAATGCTTTATGATTATTTATCATCCACACAAGTTCTTGATGTTAATACAAAACATATTTTAACATGTACATGTTTTTAAATTGTGTTAATTCTAAATAGAATACCAGTGTTATAAAATATTTAGAGATATTGCCTACTTTAAGAACCCCGATGAAGCAAAATGTGCCTTTTCATGAAGTAGAAATATGGTCACAAAAGTAAATACATGTCATTATATATATTTTTTCTTTTTGTTCAGTGTTTGCCAAACAATCTGCCAATCTTCAAAGTATTTGGCCTTTTGGAATATGAATTCGCCAACTACACTTTTAACTCATAATTTTCATTTGAAAACAGTCTATCCACCTCATTGTGAGCACTACCGGTGTATATTGCTGGTGCGTCATATTTTGTTCACTTTCAACCTGTTAGATGGTCCATCTATTTACCGCAAGACACCTCAAACTACTAGTATCTAAAGCTATGTTTATATGCAAAGTTTTACCCATAGGATATTTTTGCCCTAGTGGGCATATTTGCCACAGGTGGTATATTTTGTCATGTAAATGCTCTTACCCACTAGGGTATTGCTGCCCCCATGGAAAAATTTACATCAAGTGCGGAGGTAGGGCAAATGTGAAACTCTCCCGTGGTAAAGCTGTCCCAGTGGGCAAAATAGCCATATAAACTCATCTCAAACATTTACCCCTGTTGCTAAGCTACTGAACTTATGCACACACCTGTTTAATGATAGACAAGTAACACCAAGTACAAGTCTCGTATGAAAGACCATCCTATCACCAATGTTAGTGTGTATGAAAAGTCTGTACTTGTCCATTTCCAGTATTCAAATGATAAAGTTTTATACAAATACTTATGAAAAACCCTAATTCCTACGTAATTTGCCCAAATACCCTTGGTGGTATATATATCCTAGTGTGCAGTATATCCAAAAGGGCTAAGCGAATGCATATAAACAAGGCTTAACTAGACACGGCCAAAATACCCCAAGACACAGCGAAATTACCACACGACACCGCCTGTTCTTGTTTGATGACAATTTTCATTCACTGTTCGTGGGGGGGGGAGTGGGGGGGATAGTTAACTGCGCAATTGGTATTAATTGATCAATATGGCCTCTCAATACAATGTTTTTTTTTAAACTGACATCTTCCTTTTGATAAATTTCTCGGTAATATAAAGACCCTGCAAAAATTTAGATATATTGTGAATAGTGCATATGAAAGATCCCTTGCTGTTTATCGATAAGAGTAGCCGCACTAGTGTGGCGGCAGCGGGTTTCATCTCTCGTACTAACACTAACCTCTGTCCTGGACAGACAGCACAGGAAGCGGAGTTGTGTGCCCAAGACAGCATGCTTGAACCTTAATTGGATATAAGCACGAAAATAAATACAACCAACCAACCTTATATTTTTATGTTGTTAACTATCTTTGCAAGATGCTTTCCAGAAAGCGCAGGAACTGCATTTTGGCCATGTGGATCATGTCGTTTGAACTGTATATCAGAAAGCATACTTTGCAATTGTTGTAATCAGTGGTTCAACCTAGAATATGACAAGTTGTCTTGAGAAAACTTGATTATTTCAAAATTCAAGTGCACGATGCACATGCGGCACGATGCACATGCGGCAACTGCTTTTCGTTGGATATTGGGATGTCTTTGTACAACTTCTCTAATGGATTAAGTCATTTGATGCAGGTAACTGAACAATTCCTCTTTTTTTAATTTATGTAGAAATTATTTGTATTTTGGTTGTTTTGTATCTTCTGACCTTTCAAGATTTACTCTTCGGTATCTATGTACTAGTTATTTATACCTGTTAGTAAATAAGTATGATATTGTTTCGATACAAATTTATTTAAAGCCATTTTATTCACAAAAGTCTGTGATGATGTTACTGATCATTTGATAAAAATTAAATACTTATCAATTTATCATTTTTATTACAAAATGCTATACAGCTTACATCGTTTTTATGATATAATGATTTGTAACTTTAACAACCAATTTTTAAAATATGACTACATGTAAAAGTTCAGTTAATCATGTTGTTTTAATCATCCCTCTGGTACGTGTTATTGAATGGGATCACCCTGTTTTTATTGCATGCACCTTCATACAGTTCAACATAACATGCAATGTCCTCGGGTATTTTAGGGGTGGGTTTGGGGTATTTTGGGAAGTCTTGGGATATTTGTGAGGTAGTTTGGGGTAAATAGTCTGGTCCGCCTGTTAGAGATTTAATGACAGTGCGATTCCACTCAGATTTTTTTTTTCTTTTTTTTTTTAAAGGAAACCTATTTTTATAGGAAATAATCTCTTAAGTTCAAATTTCTGTCAACTCTGAACTCCAGATCAAAAATCAAGAACAATTAATGTATTAATTACCTGTACACCCATCCTCACAATGTCAGGGGGTCACTCCGAGTCCGTTTGGACCCCTGACAAACATAGTTGTCAAAAACCTGGGCTGAGCGTCTTAGCAGGAGACGATTTTGAAGCATCCAATCACAATTCAATGCCTCGGCCTTCACCTTATCGATTTAAATAATGAATCATGGAAGAGAGGTAAAAATGAACAGGAGTACAGGGGTTGTCAAAGGTACTGTAATACCAAATACCAAATAAAAGGTAATGCAAAATAATAACAGTTGCCTTTTTTGTAAGGAATTGTTACCAAAGAAGAACAGGCGCTTTATATTCAAAGATAGTTTCACAGTGAAAAAGGAACTTCACGAAGTGTTATGGAATTTTCAGCAAGAACATAACAGTTGCCGATTTGGCTTATAAAACGAGCGATCTGATTGGATAATATTTTTAAGTTGATATCACCAAATTTTTTTTTAGTATAGATGGCGCAGTAAGCAGCCCAAGATTTTATGAGCTATATTGGTCAGGGGTCCAAACGGACTCGGAGTGAACCCCTGGCATTGTGAAGATGATATTTAAGGCGCTCGAACCATGACGTTGATTTTGTTTTTTGGAACAATAAATAATGTCTAAAAAGTGTACATTTTATTTGAAATACGCATGATTGACCGTACAACTTGAATATTTGACTGTACTTCAGTAGCTGATATGGGAGAGGGCGGTTCAGAAGGTCCGGAACCCCTTTTCTCGTATTTTTTTTACATTTTTTCGAGTGGAAGGACGTGAAAATTACCCATATTTTCCACAGTCCTATTCACCCATCACAGTTGCCCCCCCCTTTCAGAAATCCTGCATCCGGACCTGTGTAACATAACTCGTAACAATACTGTATCTGTGTTAATGGGATCTGTTTCTCGGTACAAAGGTTCGGAGGACTCCTAGCCTTTTTCTCGTCACAGTACCTTGATACACAGATAAAGAATTGCTACTCCTCCTACAGCTATTATAATGCAACAAAAGGGTGGTATCGTATGACAAGTCGATACATAGTATAGGTCACACAGTATTAAGTTGTGCATTAACCAGCCTCCGTGGCGCAGTGGTTAAGCTATCGGACTCGTGACTGGTAGGTACTGCGATCAAATCTCAGTCGAGACATGGGATTTTTAATCTCAGTATCGGTTCCAACCCAGAGTGAGTGCTCCGCAAGGCTCATATACCATTTACACCGACCAGTGGTCCACAACTGGTTTAACAAAGGCTATTATATGTGCTATTCTGTCTGTGGGATAGTGCATATAAAAGATCCCTTGCTGTTTATAGAAAAGAAGTGGTTTCGTGTCTCCTACTAACACTAACCTCTGTCCTGGACAGACAGCACAGGAACTGAGTTGTGTGCCCAGGACAGCGTGCTTGAACTTTAATTGGATATAAGCATGAAAATAAATACAACCAAAAGTTGTGCATTTTAGATGTATGCTGATAGAAAGAAACGTATGCATGGTGTTTGATTATGATGTGGCTTATACAACCAATACAAAACCAAAGTTTGTTTTATTTAACAACGCCTCTATCTAGATCACATTGATTTTTATCTTATCATCGGCTATTAGACGTCAATCATATGGTCATTCTGACATATATCTTTAGAGGAAACCCGCTGCCGACACATAGGCTACTCTTTCCGATAAGCAGCAAAGGGTCTTTTATGTGCACTTTCCAAAAGACATGACAGCACATACCACAGTGTTTGATGAACCAGTTGCAGACCACTGGTCACTAACGGATCCAGGCCGGTTCAGGGGGTCAGAACCCCAAGCATTTCTGGAATGTTTCTGAAAGGGGGGATCCAAATGTGATGGGTGAACAGGACTGGGGAAAAGTGTTTAATTTTCCACTCGGAAAATATATATAAAAAATATAAAACATACGAGAAAAGGGGTGTCCGAACCCCCTGGACTCCCCTGGATTCGCTACTTTAGATTCTATAATTTTTATATTATATTATATACAGTATAATAGACTATAATATAATAGACTATAATATAATAGACTATAATATAATATAACATAACATAACATAATATAATATTATAATATAATATATAACATAACATAACATAACATAATATAATATAATATAATATGATATAATAAAACATAATATAATATAATATAATAGACTACAATATAATATAATATAATATATATAATATAATATAATATAATAGACTACAATATAATATAATATAATATAATATAATATAATAGACTACAATATAATATAATATATATAATATAATATAATAGACTACAATATAATATAATATAATATATATAATATAATATAATAGACTACAATATAATATAATATAATATAATCTAATATAATAGACTGTATATTTTTTTATATTAAAACAAGTCTTACTTCGTTAATTTTAGACGGTCCTGATGATATAGCATCAATTGAAACAATACCTGAAGGCAGTCCTGTTTTTGGCGAAAGCTACACTCTAAACTGTACTGCGGACTGTGTACCAGCCTGTAGATTCAGCTGGACATTTGAAGGGTCAGTGGTAGTGACCAACAGTTCCAGTGGTCTGTATGTGATCATGAATATCACTAAGAAGGAGGCAGGTAACTACACGTGCAGGGCTCTCAATGAGAAAACCCAGGACACCGCTACTGAGTCTATTGACGTATACGTTTATTGTAAGTATGGGTCTGTATTACCACAGTTGGTGAT
>JAULBS010021685.1:0-10701 GCA_032355785.1 Symmetromphalus regularis
GTCAAATAAAAAGACGCCAAGGTTTTAGAGGAGTAATTGCCCATTTCAATTTTAAACTTTGATATTCATGGGCCCCGATGCGGCGCACCGGCTGCACCCCCCTCTCGTGGGGCCTGGTTCATATATTGGATATGTTGCGCAGCTAGCATGTTTAATTCGATTTAGTGACACGTTTTAAATAACATTAGCATGTTTTTAAAAAATATTTAGCGGACATCCATTTTGTGGTTGTTCATATTAGTGTTTATAACTGGTAGGAAAGGGCTAAACGATGAAACAGGCCCGTAGGAATGGGGGGGGGGGGGAGTGGCCCCTCTTGTGAGGCTTATTATTATTTTTTTAAATCTTCATCATTAATGTTTGCCATTATAACCAAACTCTGATATGGTTTTTACCCGATCCGTTAGTGCCTCGCTCCCCCTTACCCTCCTACGGTCTTTCCTGCGGGCCTGTAAAATGGAGACAAAAAGTCTTATGGGGCAGTGCCACCTCCTTCACTAATTGTAGATCTACTAAGTTATCTCTGGAGAAAAAATAAAATAATTATAAAAAAAATGACCCAGCTATTTGGGGTGGGAAGTGGTTAAATCTTTCAAAATTTGCCCTTGAGAAATATTGCATTATGCATGCTTACTACAATTATCGCGGGCAACCACTTGACATATGTATTGAAATATCTATGTTAAAATATACGAAAATACATTTTAATCAAAATCCGATTTTAAAAAAAACTTCGTTTTTTGAAACTGAAAACTGTACCTTATGTCTCATTCATATGACCAATCGAAGCACCGCTGACAGAATTATATCTTGGGGTTCAACGATATACTGGTATACCGGTATATTGCAATATTTGCCCAGCGCAGTACATACCGCGATATGGTTTAGTGTATCGCGATATATCTACCTAATGAGTATCTATCTATAAAACCTATTACTATGACAATAAGTTATAAAAATAAACGTTTAATTAAAATTATTACAGGACTGCCTGCCTGAAATATGTTTAGTAATTAGTATGATAGTATCAAGATGTGACACAATGTCATCTTGATAATTAATCAGGCTGTATTGCAATATGGGTTTGCTGTATCGCAATATATCGCAATACGGTTTTGGTCGTATCGTTGCACCCCTAATTACATGTATATCACTACCCCGAACGTACTCCGAATACATTGTACCAAAAGACTTATAACGAAAGGGTAACCGTGGCTCGTAAATAACCAAACAAAGACCCATTTCAATAACAAGAAACAAAATGGTGAATATATATTGAGTATATTTTAAGTTCAAAGACGAAAGGTCATCAGGAGGTGAATGTGAAGTGGCTTTTGATCTAATTTTAATTAGATCGAAATACGTTATTTGTATGAATTTAATGTTGAAGACAATAATATTCTAACGTGATTTTGAATGTAAATGGGTGAGACTTTACCTTTGTGTTTGATTATTAAGTTACAATAAACATGATGTTTATCATAGTACGTGTGCGTGCCACTAGGCACGTTATTTAAAAATATCCTTTTAACCATTCTCATTTGCAGATGTTAAGAAGGCAGGTTTATTCCAAAAGCTGAGGACATGTTTATCCCCAAAACGTCTGTACATAAGACTGTTGAACAGCATAAGACTTGACTTCATGATCAAGACACGTAAACATTTATGAACACAATACATAACGTTAGGTTAGTGTCTAAACGATTTACAGTTGTGGAACCGTCGGTCATCGAACGACACAAACCAGATGGCTACAAGAGGATCGCAAGGAAAAGGATCGACCGACTTCCAGACGAGAAAGATTTAAGAAGATAGTATTGTTGGTGATTAACATACAAAGCAAAAGCGGATAATATTTTCCGCTTAATATTAATGTCGTTTATTCACGTTTTGGGTCATTCATGAAGTGTGTCACGATTTGAGGGTTGGTGGGTGCAGGGCCGGATTTAAACCTTGAGGACCTGGCGCACATCAGATTCGGGGTACCCTTAACATAAAAATTAAATTACATGACATAAAACAAAATTAATGAATACAATTAATTTTATGATTTTATTTTAATAAAGGAAGTCCTTTGTCTGTGGGGCCCCTGTGTCAGGTGTGCCCGGGGCAATAGCCCACTTATAAATCTGACCCTGCGTGGTTTGCTTTAAGGGAAAGCCTGACGAAAAATTATATTCTGGTGTTTTTCACGAAGCATTGATTAGGCTTGGGTGGGTCTCAAATATAGCGTGATAAACTTCATGGATGACCTTAAGACTTTTTGTTGTTTAAATATGAAGTATCGGTGCATTTGAAAAAGATAACATTTTTGTCAAGTTCTGACACAGACCAAAAAAGGCAGCATTTGATAAATGTATTTCTAAAATGCTATAACGTAAACAATTTTTGTTTTAGAACAAACATGTTAAAGGAACCAGTCGTTCTATTTATTATTTAAAATTTTATAAAGTTTTTCTGTAGTGTATTCTAGCCATAACGGAAGGAACACACTTGAAATTATCGTATTAAGATTTTGTTCTCTATAAACTGATCTGACAAAGTTAAAGTTACATTATCGGAAATAGGCTATGTAGCAGTTAAATAGGTGTATAGGGTGACCCAAAATGAATTCAACCCATAAAAGTGCTTGTCATTTATACAGCTTATTAAGTTGTTTATAACGAAACGGTCCTGAAAGGTTGGATTCTGCGGTTCAATTTTTTTTTTTTTTTATTACATTTCCAAAATTGAAGTGAATCCTGACTTTTTTGATTTGTGGTTCTCATCGAAGCACACTTTCTTCTCTCGGGCCATGTTAACAGCAAAAACAAAATTTTCTGGGGCACAGCACCACCAGAAGATATTCTCCAGCGTCCATTGCATTCAACAAAATGCACAACATGGGTGGCCATTTCAAAGTATGGCATCATTGGACCTTTTTGGTTCGAAAACGAATAGTCCATCACGATGAACACAGAATGTTATCTGGAGTGTCTGCAACGTCGAGGTAGTCATATCGAACACATTTTGGAAAGGTCATAAAAAACAGAACACTTGAACTGTAAAACTCAACCTTTCATGACTCTTTATCAGTTGTAGAAATGACAACCACTTTTATGGGTTGCATTCATTTTGGGTCACCCTGTTTTTCAAAACCCACCAAGTAATATTCTTACCAACTTAAGAAAAAACAAATGACGTATATTTTTATTTTCTTTATTTTTAATTTTCTTTATATATTTTGCTTTCCAATTACATCAAATTGTCATTTATATAGACACTTTTACCACAGACAAGACTGCAGATATTAAAACTGAGTATATTGGCCCAGGCGTTTGAGGAAAGCGGGGTGGTGCATCGAGATTACACCTACGATCACTGTGATTGCTTTAGTACTTGCAACACACGTCAAAATCTCTTTCCATTGCGTGGTGGTTAAATTCAACCACCATGATCACCCCTATCCGAACCCACACGTCTATAGTCATGGACAACTAGCTGAAGATAGAAACCAACCGGAGAACAGCTGCAAATCGAGATCGGTGTTGGTTAAAACGATACTAGTTATTCTAGGTAATGTGTCTAATCTGGGTTCTAGTAATTATTTTTGAACTGTTACGGAGGACCTACATATGGAGAGAAATGCGTAGACTGAAACAAGCACTTGATTTTTTTTTTTTTTTTTTAATACACTGCTGCAATGGGACAGACAGGATTTCATACATGATTGGGTGTGCCGTAGGATGATAGGACGGGGAGGTTCACGATTGTTTTTTTTTATTATTGTTTTTTTAAATTGTAATACGGCCCTGCCTGGATCCACGTCTGAATGCTCCCGATAAACCGACTACATCGATGTTCAGTGCCGTAGCCAGCATTGAGGCAGACGAGGCAATTGCTTCGTCTGTTTTTTCTGATCATGCTTATAAAACTGCGAATCTGTTTTTTTTAAAGTTTTATTTTAACATTCTGTGTGGCCCTCATCAGATTTGCCTTGTCTGTTTTCAGCCTCTGGCTACATCACTGATGTTGAATTGTCTCTGTCTTCAGCATTTTAGTTTTAAATGTACATACTGTAAATTGTATTTTCTTCTGTATGTGATGTTTTTCATTTGTGTTCATTGATAAATCCTTAATAACACGCTTATGTTCGTACTTAAAAATGTGCTATTGTCAAAACCTTATCTCATAGCCTAAAGGTAATGTAGGTAACGCTAGTTTATTATTATTTTCATTTTCGTTAAACTGGCATGCAGATCAGGTTTCAATGTTTGCCTTCCTTGTTCCCGAATTTAAAACATGATTGAAAACATGTTCATGGCATCTTGACTGCGGTTTACAGGTATTATAATAAAGTGAAAAATATTTGTTTAAAATAGCTTTCCAACAGATCCAGCACTTTTCAAACTATTTTTCTCATGAATGATTTTTTATAACTATTGAAAAGGTACGTTTTAAATGAGGTATACCGTTCTATCATTAATCCTTTTACAAAGCAACGATGTGGAATAAAAGTCCGTGTCTGTAATGCAGGTTTTAACCATAGAATTCCAACGTTTTTTTGTTCTTTGAGGACATTAATACGCACGTGTAACAAATATCATAGCTTATAAGATAATCACTGTTAATTTATAAATCTTTGCCATTTGATGGACTCCTAACCTGCACTTTGAAGTGGTATAAATTTCTAAAAAAACAACACGTTGATTGATTAAGCACAATGGGTACATTCTTGTAATATACAGTTTAAAGATCGTTCACAATTGTAAACATTTTTCTATGTGTATAGTAAGCTTGTGTGTGGGAAGGATGGGAGTGGGTGGGTATTACAGCGTACGAATGTATATTAATCTTGAAAATGTTGATTGAAATCCTCTTTAGAAACTTGACATTTTAAGCGTACGAGATTTGGGTTGATAGTAAAGGGAACGGTCTGAAAAAGGGTACTATTATTATATGGTTGTGTAACGACCCCCTGCCCCTCATTCTACACACATCCGGTACTAAAATAAATATCGGTTGTAGAGTCATACTATGGTTAAATTGAACATTTTTTTTAAATGTCTGTGCACAGAGGTGATCTATAATAAGGTAAACTGTACCAAATATATAATAATCAATATAAACACTGTACGAATAGAAAAATGTCGAAAATTGTGAAGGACTCCTTAGTGCTTCTGCAGTGATACATTAAAAATGGTTAAAATCCGACAAACTACTACAAAGGTCTCTGTAAATAAGAATGTATAAATGCGCTACAGATGTCGCCTCGCTGTATATATATCGAACTCTTATAAAAGCTACTATGAGGAACGGATTCAGAAGATAGCTGTCGAGGGTGCAAGGTTTATTCA
This sequence comes from Symmetromphalus regularis, assembly GCA_032355785.1. Taxonomy (NCBI): domain Eukaryota; kingdom Metazoa; phylum Mollusca; class Gastropoda; order Neomphalida; family Neomphalidae; genus Symmetromphalus; species Symmetromphalus regularis. The sequence continues at coordinate 5,337 of JAULBS010021685.1, forward strand.
TGTCAACAAATGCACACAAAATTGAGTTTGTACACCCTCTGGATCTGACCAAAGTTCCGTTGAGTGACTTTTATAAACTGGTTTGACTACATGTATGGATTTAAAAACATTTCATTCTTGTTTTAGTTTATTTTTTTCTCTCATCAAGAAGATAAAACGAGGTTTGATTTTAGTTTTTGTCGTTTCCTTTAAGGCTTCAAGATTTAATATTTGAAAAGACGTTCACATGAAGTCGTTCATTTGAATAAACCATACATTGTCATAATATGAAGTGTTTATTTTAAATCATTGTTTGTCATATGTCTTCTCGTCAACTTCGTGTCCATGTGACGCGCGCAACTACTTCAGAATCTCATCAAATCTCTGCTATTACTGATTAACAGCAGAGTTGTCCAACCATTGTTCTCTGCCATCTTTATTTTGGTCGGGCCTGATTAAGACCTGAAGGACTGCATTTTTTTTTTAATCTGTAGACTGCTATTAATAAATAAATATATTTTTATAAAAAGTTATTTAAATGAAATTAATGATGCACTTCAGAGATGGTGGGCACTGATAAAACAACATAATATTCAAGTAACAGCACCTAGAATGTAAATGTTTCCATAGAAAGATTTGTCAGTCATTGGTATGCAAATTGTAGACAGTTACCTGGAACGGAAAATAACCCTGTGGAAAGGAATAGATCCGATGATCACCATAATCCAGATGGATCTTGCCTTTCTTTGGCACCGTCTCAAGTCGGCTCGACAGACTTCAGTTCGTCCATGGTGTTTTTATTATTAAAAAATAGGTTGTACAAATAATTTGTTTTTGGCGAATTTAGAGTGGGTGGTTTGAATGAGTAGCCACGTACAATTTTTAGAATATCCATATTTTCACAAATAGCAAAAATGCATCACAAAGCTGAACTGGAATTGCTGAACATTATGTGATGCTATTAATTTCTCTCCAAATATCAAAATAAGATGTGACGAAAACTATTTAATTTTAAGAATTACCTGACACCTAAATTTATAGCTGCCTAATATAATCCGTGCATGCAAGGTGAAAAAATTAAAATTATAGCCTAGAAATTATATATACTGAACAGCAAAAGAAACGCAAATATTTTTTTGTTCAGATCCTGTTTAATCAAATTAGACGAAAAATGTATTCATGATATCCGTTTTGGAAAAAAAACTAAAAACTTTACACTTCTCTGCACGTACCTCCAATAAGCAAAATGGCGAACGGCAAAATGTGGTTTAACTTTTATTCAATCAAACATTGCAAATTAAATTTGCTGTTCAGTGTGTGTGTGTGTGTGTGTGTATAAACAGCACATCACCTTTAAAAACAATTCCTAAATCCGCAATTGTTTATATTTAAAGTGATATAAGGTGTTCAATTATTTTAACATGTTTCAGTAACAAACCACTAATAAAACAAAACTATTAGAAACTATTTTTTCTGCCGTTAGGCGTTCAGTCAACCTTTTTGCTTACGTTATTATGAGGACTGCCACTTCAGCCACTTTGAATTTCAGAAGACTAAACGAATGCACAGCAAAACAGCAACGTCTGAGATATAACGACAATTTTGAACAGGGAACCATTCTTAATAAATTATCCCATGTCTTTTTATAGTAGTTGTACATAATTATTTTACACGTTTGTCGTGGCGTATCCTCATTTGAACTGAACTTTATTTTCACTCTAGCCGTAATTCAACGGCATAGGAGGTACAATAAAATATTATAGGCAGATAAAATGACAGATGGCAGAAAAAATATACTGCTAATAATGTACAAAATATGATTAAGTTGATATTATATAAATAAAGTTAAGAAATCGTAAAATAACAGAATTTCAGTCACGGAACTTTAAAATATTGATAATTATTGGCAGAAAATAGCTAGTTTTCTAAGGACACCAGTTTTTTTTGTTTCAAATTTCATTTTAAATATATATATATATTTGGTCTAGACAATACTTCGGGAGAAATATTTTTCTTTCATCTTTAAAAAAAGGACAGTTCAGTATATAATGAAATTCATCTCCTATATTATTTGTTGTACACAGCAAACATATTCAATTATGTGATGGTATTCTTTTCCATCTACCTGTCTCAATGGGAGGGTAATTATTTAAAAGGCGAAAATGTAATAATGGCAGCCAATATTTTTTCTATAAATTCGTTAAATATGTCTCAAACACTATACTAGATTTAACACAATGCTTTGGATGAATTAGATGTGTAGATAGCTGAAATATATAATTTTTATTAGTATGTGGTTGTATTTGGTTTATTACCAAAATATGTTAAATTACTAAACATCTTGTAATGTCAAATTAAAATAAATTGTTAAAACATTTCAATGGTGGTGGAAATTGATGATATTATTGTAAACCAATAATGTAGCTAGCAACATGCATGTTACTTTCACGGATACATCAAGAAAGTAGATTATAAAATGGATCGAGAAGTTGGGGAGCATGTTTTAGAATTTGCAATTTAATTCTGTCCAATTTGCTGCACGCAAACATTCATACGAAGTCATGATTTAATACATAGGCCTATTAATGAAAAAAAAAAAAAAATGAAAACCTGAGCCCAAGTAAAATTTGCTACAAAGCCTCAAATACTAGTTTTAAAGGATCATTGCACGTTTTTGCCATTCCATCTGATTAATATTGAATTGTGTGTTCTAAACCGATGTCTTGTGTGCTTTTTAAATTTTAGAGATAAAAGGATTAAACGAATATTCCCACGGACACTTAACCTATTTAATTTCCAAACGAATTAATTTCAATATAAACATTTGATTTGTCCATAGAAATACTTCATTCTACTACTTGCATAACCACCGCATCTCGCTTATTATTAGTATTTTAAAAATAATAATGAATTATGCTCACGGACAAATAAATCGAAAAAACAACGGTGTTTTTTTTCAGTACAAGATGTGACGTATATATTTCGAGTCACATGACGTGTATTCCCCCGTTAGCCGTTATTTTAAAACTTCTGAATATTTTTGTAGCTACAAAAACATTTAGTACCAAATTTTTTCGCCCCACGAGGAGTTTCAATCTTTAAATTTGACATTTTTAAATGTGAAAAAAAATCGATCGACTCTACATGGAATTCTCTATACCATGGCTTAGTTAAAGTGTCTTGCGTGCTATGAAAACGAGATCTATATTCTGTTTACGCTACTTGGAACATGGTTTTTAACGAATAAGAACCAAAATATATAACTCGCCTCTTGAAATGGAAAGACTCAAAATAAAAAACAATATTCGAAAATCTTCCCAAGTTTTACGGAGATTCTGATGGGTTCCATCCACGTTGTTATTATAAATTCACTGCAGTCCCAAGTGATACACATGAGCCAGTGGCCAGTGTATCTCAGACATTAAAAAAACCCACTTCTACGTTCAGAAGTGGAGAAATTAACAAGCACTAGTGTTATATTTGTTAACAAATGTTTGTTCTGTGGTAAAGGACAATTTGTGGTTTGTCCGTTCTTTGTTACATCTCTTACTCAGCACACCATTAAAGAGACGTACTAATTTTTCTTCAAGTTTTTGTTTAGTGTAAGAAGTCTCACTGATGCCATTCTCAGACAAGTAGGAAACATAACGCTCAAAAACTGACGTTAACATTGCAGGCTGTTTTCCATCTATTATGATCGACTGAACACATTCAGTTATTAGCGAAAACATTTCATTATGAACATTACGATTTGTTTTAACTGGTTGAGTTGTTTTTGACTGAATCAAATTTGAATCGTCTGCTTTTTTCAGATACAGTCTCCTGCAGCTGTCGTGATACTTCCTTTGCGAAAAAATCGACACCAGCAATTTTTGTAAGCAGTATCAGATCATTTAGTATTCTTGCTCATCTTTAATATTCTCTGCGGCATTATCACTTTCACATGATCCTAAAGATTCTCGATTTTTGCCCTTTGTTCCTTTATCCTAGAACAAACATTTGTTAACAAATATACCACTAGTGTTTGTTAATATCTCCACTTCTGAACGTAGAAGTGGGTTTTTTTTATGTCTGAGATACACTGGCCACTGGCTCGTGAGTATCACTTAGGACTGCAGTGCATTTATAGTAACAACGCAGGCGCCAAGCAGAACTGTATTCGAAGTATTAAACACTGGATATGTGTCACATGAAGCTATTAACGTGAACCCAGGACATTTTCACATCATTTATTATGTCCTAGTACCTATATTAATACCTAGAAGTGTTTCTCCTATGGCAGACCAAATGCTATGACTTCTTTTGTGCATCCTCGTATGGTGCGGAGCGGGATGTAGTTCAAGCGGTAGCGTGTACGCCCGAAAAGTGGTCGGTCATAGGATCGATCCTCAGTAGATCAAATTGCAATTTGGGCTATTTTTCATTCTAACCAATTGTCCACAAATGGTTCATCAAATGCCGTGGTATGTGCTATTCTGTCTGTGGGAAAGTGTATATAAAAGATCCCTTGCTGCTTTTCGGAAAATGTAGCCTTTGTGGCGGCACCGGGATTCCTCTAAATAAATATATTAGAATGACCATATGATTGACGTGCAATAGCCGATGATAAGATAAAAATCAACGTGCTCTGGAGGCGTCGTTAAATAACAATTTTTTACTTTAACCTGTATGATTCATTCTCTTTGCCATACGGCGGTGGGCATTTCTAAACTGGAATTATAAGTTTCTCCACATATCTTATGGGATATATTTACACAAGACGCTCCTATAGAGATTTATAATTGCCATCTTTAATCAATGAAACATGTAAGTTATGCTATTCTGAGATACAGACGTATAAGACATGGCGCATTCATTAACAACACTACATTTGTTTGGTCTACGTGTAATGTAAAGAAGCTCAACATGGCTGTCAGCCTATATTCGGGGAGCTAAGAACTCGCAACAAAGACGTTATTACAACCTGTATATAGGTTTATTATATGCACTGACAAGTGATGCTGATTAGCTCGCAATGAGGACGAAACAAAATTGTACATGTAAACAGTTTGTTTACGTGATGTCAACAACATTCTGCAATGGTTACTTTGTAATACGTTCTTAACTGGAAATTACATGTTATGATACCAGACGATGTTGATCGATGAGTTCATCAAACGATTAATAATACACGCGTGACTTAGAGATTAATATCGGTAAGAGTATTAAAAATGGAAAGGAGTGGATTTTTAACGACACCCCAGGACACTGGTTATTTAGCGACTACTAAGTATCAGACATATAGTGTTTTGTGACCTTTATTAGAGGAAACCCGCAAACCGCCACGGCAGACACGGTAGCACATACCCAGGCGCGGAAGCAGGATTTCTGAAGTGTGTGTGTGTGT
>JAULBS010021696.1:0-10701 GCA_032355785.1 Symmetromphalus regularis
AGATGATTTTCTTGGATAAATCTCTTAATAAAGTAGTAGAATCATATTTTCAATTAAAAGGAGCAGGTGGATACAATATTTTATATATTCAGGTTTGACATGATGCATGAATCCTGCATATTTGATGCAATATTTCACTTTAATACTCCTAAATAAAATATGTGTGCATCATGGTTGATTCAAAATATTTCCGACATCAAACAATTTTTTGTAAAAAAATTTAAATACACAAAAGCCTATTATTTACGAGAAGAAAAAACAATGGATATACATGTATTAGTATTATAAATACAGAATAGTGGATAATAGATATAATACATGTATGTAATATAAACAAGATAGTTATTCAGTTATGTGATTGAACTAATATGCTCGACTCTCATTTTTGAATGCTTGACTCCCAAAATAAAACCCAGTGAGTCATTATGACTCCCATTTTCCAGATGCTAGGCGGAACCGTGATATCTCATATTAAATATCATATAACTTAAAGCTTTTAGCATAAAACACTTGATTTAATAGTGGTTTAACAACCCACCCACCTAAGCACAAAACTAAACACCTGCTATTGGGGATCAAGATAACACAAAACACAGGCAAATTATTATTAACATTATTTCCAAACTTTTAAAAATCTTTGTCTTAGTAACCTTAAGTTTTAGCCAAACTTAATGTATTTGAAATTTAACAGTTATTACAAGAAATAAAATATAAATGGCTAACCTGGACATAAAGATGTCTAAAATACTCAAATTAAATCATTAAGTCATTACAGCAGTAACCACACATAACATTATCCACAAACATGACACTATTTTAGATGTTGTTCAGTGCCTGTGCTGCAGTGTAAATATTGGGGGGAGTGGCAAGACTGAATAGGGGTGCTATCAGTCATTTGAAGGGTGCCTACAACATACTCAATAAATGTAAATATTGTTGCAAAAAGAGGTTGCCACAGATTATTGGAGGGGGCAAATGCCCCCACACCTCCCACCTCCTGCTGCACTGGCTCTGTGTTTTCTATGATATAAATCTAAAATGATAATAGTTTAGTTTAATTTACTTGTTTTCAGCTTACAGGTATGTGGAATGTGGTAGTTCGCCCTGATATGTTGCTGGGACATGTTCTAGATCACTCCAAAATTGTTTCATTTCATGACCTGGGTGCAGGGAATGCTATGATGCTCATTGTCACTTACAAGTAAGCCATGTTCTTCAAGTTCAGTAACAGATACAGAAATCCATTTAGGGTCCCCTAAACAATTCTTTAATATTAAAAAGAATAATAATAATAAAAATAAAAATAAATTAATATTGCAAAATTTAGTGAGGGTCTGGGCTGTTTCACCAGAATAAACCCTACCAAGGATATTTATAAAATTAAATTCCCTGAAATGTCATTTCCAGGGATCAGAATCATGAAATTAACCATTTTTATATGATGATTTTATTTTTTAGTATTTAAAGGTTAAATGTGATTTCTGGGCATCTGAATTATAAAATTAATCTTTTTTAAATGATGATGTTTTAGTATTTTAAGAGCTAATTTGATTGGTGTTAAGCTTTGATGAAGAGTATTAATTTAGGAAATAAGTCTATCTTTAAAATTTAAACTTTAAAATTTAGATGCCCTGAAATCAGAATCACTAAATTATGCTTCTTAAAATTAGTATAATTTTCAAATATTTAAAAATTTATTTTGGAGATAATTATAACCAAACACTTTTAAAAAACACCTGTTAATAAATGCTGAATCATTAAATTCAATAGATATATAATACATTGTACCATTATACAGTGGCATTGGAACGAAATTCATATTGGGGGGGCTGCTAATACTAAGAAGCAACTGACTTTACCAAAAAACACAAGAATAACATTAAAATTTTAAATTATTGGGGTGGCTACAGCCCCTCCTGACCCCCCGGCTCCAATGCCCCTGATTATAGCATATTATCATTTGACTTTATTATAACCTTACCGAATATTATACATTGGTTTAACAGGTATTTCATTAGATCACTCTGGCCATATTGACCAAAAAGATTGCCTGCACTAAATATGACGTGATTATGATTTTTTTTGAAGTGCAAATTATGAAGTATATATCTACTGTCAATCATCATTTTCAAATCAATTCTATTTAATATTGAAAATGTGCAGTATTGCTTTGAAGTTAAATGTTGTTTTTATTTTAAATTTAAACATCTATCAAAATTAATCAGAACATGCAGCTTTAGAGACCAGGTAACATATTAATGAGTTACATTTTATTTTTATTATTCATTATAAGGATGGCATATCATGCAATTAGAAAGTTTATAGAGTAGATTAAAATTGTCTAGGATAATAAATATAATATCAAACTCTTTACCATTTATTATCAAATTTATGTCCCTCATGAAATAATTTTCCTTATTAATTATAATTAACTAATGTTAATATGATTTACTTGCTCCAGTGCTACAAGTCGAGCTTGTCATCCTGTTGAACAGTTGAAGTTGAATACTACAGGCAAGCTAGGAGAATTCAGTGTCCACTATTCAGGCAAAAATGGTATGTTCGTACAGTATTGAAATAAATGGGAAACAAATATACTGAAAAAATTATTAATATGAAAGGCCACATGTGTCCTAAAGTAAAAACATGTATTATTATCCATATGGCTAAACATATCTTGGTTCATATCAGTGTTACATCCTAGTATTACGTCATACTGGGACATAACACTTTTGATGTCATATGACGTCATATTATTTCACATAATTTGTTTCCAAGAAGGGAAAAAGATTGCTTTCATTTTTGTTGTGGGTTTTTTGTGGTTTTTTGAAATTTAACTTAAAATTGATAATTGGTAATAAATAGAATATTAAACTTGCTTCCATTTCGCATAATTTTTTTGTCCCTCATGAAATAATTTTCATTGTCACTTGCTAAAGCTTGTGACAACTGAATATTATTTCACTCGGGACATAAACATGATATGAAATAGAAACTTGTTTAATATCCTATAATTATCATATAGATAAATATATTTCAGTACTAAATAATAAAATTTGAAGAAAAATAGAATATTTGGAAAAAATAAATTATATAGAATACTGAATTTGTATTTAAAAAAATTATTATTATTGTCTTTGTTATCGGTAAATTATATTATTATAATATAATACAAGTGTATATATATTTGTGCTATAGATTTTTATTATTGATAAAATGGACACTTTTAAATAATTTAAATTTGATCTTGTAATTTCTTATCCTACTATTTTGAATCTGTGTATTGTTGTATATAACCTGTTTAATTTATTCTTGTAATTTTTCTGAAGTTATTATTTTGTATGTGTATATTTTGTGGTAAAAACAAAAAAGAATTTTTTATTTTGGTATTGTCAGGATTGAACTATTGACATATTTATAAGAATTTCAGTTTATTTACTTAACAGTCTTAAATACACCTGTATTATTGTGTTAATCCATTGCATAATAATAATTTCATGTGAATACCATAACTTTTACAAAACAGTCCCAATGGCACAATGGTTGAGTTGTTGAACTAGGATCAAATCTTGAGAGTGGGACCCATTTCCAGTTTAGGCTATTTTCCGTTCCCACCAGTGGTCCACAACTGGTTTATCAAAGACCATGGTATGTGATGTCCTGTCTGGGACGGTGCATATAAAAGTTCCCTTGCAGGTTATTGGAAGGAGTACCCTATGTGGCAGCAGTGGGTTTCCTCTAAAATACATATGTCAGAATGACCATATGTATGATGTCCAATAGCCGATGTGCTCTAGAGGCATCGTTAAATAAAATAAACTTTACTTTTTATTTTTTTGGATCAAATCTCAGCTGGGGCAGGTAATTTTCAAACTCTATACTGGCTCCAGCCCTGAGTGAGTGCTCTGCAAGGCTTAATGAGAAGGTGCATGCTACTTGCACTGACCACTGTTCCACAACTTATGTATCAAAGGCCATGGTATCTTCTGTCCTGTCTATGCCAATTGGAAAAAGTAACCAATGTGGCAGTAGCTGATCTCCTCTAAAGACCATGAGTTATAAAACAATATATGTCACATCAGGGGTCTCACTATATGTCATAAGTGATGGCGTGCCTACCATATTTTAAGACTTATTTGGAATACGTCATCCGTTGACAGTGATAGTAATATCTGCCATTCGTTTATTTAGTATGCCATCCAAAATCACAAATCATGCCATCATCTTGAATATATATACAAAGACATTTTCAAAGTACATGCACCCTGCAAATCTTAGGTACAATCTCTTCCTATAAGTGGAACCAGTTCTACTGATTCCCTCCATCCCTTTCCTGAGTACTGGGGAGACCACTGCATATACAAAGTAAAGTAATGTTTGTTTTATTTAGCGATGCCTCTAGAGCACATTTATTTTTATCTTATCATCGGTTATTGGATGTCATACATATGGTCATTCTGTCATATGTCTTTAGAGGAAACCAGCTGCTGCCACATAGGCTACTCCTGATAAGCAGCAAGGATCTTTTATATGCACTGTCACACAGACAGGACAGCACATACCATGGCCTTTGATACACCAGTTGTGGACCACTGGCAGGAATGGAAAATAGCCCAAACTGCAAATGGATCCACTGAGAAGGATCGATCCGATGACCGACCAGTTCACAGGTCGACATGCTACCGTTTGAGCTAGATCCTGCTCCCCACTGCATATACATGTACCTATCTGATTAAACAATGAGTTTCAGTGTTGTTAAACACCCAATCATTTCCTTTTCCTCCATTATTTTTTTTACAGGTGTTGCTAAAGTACTGTATGCAGACAAGAATGAATCCGTGTGGTACATTTGTTTTGGGACCAAGGATGATGGATTTTGCAAGACTGGCATGTCATTCTTTGAGATCTGGTCCCGGAACCCTAAGATTCAAACAGATAAACTGAAACAGCTGAAAAACTATGCAGCATCTGTGTGCTCCATCATAGGGAAGACGAGATTGGCAGGTTTGTGTTTGCTGTTCAAAACTGATCAACTTTATTTTTAGTATTTATTTTATTAAAAAATTAAACAGTCTCTATCACCAGTGCTGTGTTATCAGGTGGGCACAATGGACAGTTGTCTAGGGGGCCCCAAAATTCCATTTGAAAAATAAAAATTAAGGTTCATATAAGGCGAGGAGGAGGGTTAGGGGTCCCAGTACATTGCTTTGCCTGGGGGCCTCAAATATTATTAAAATAGCCATGTCTGTGACAACCAAGTGTATATATTTTCTCAACATTTCAACAATAAATTATTGTCGTCATCTTCTGAAGACTAAAATAGGAGATCAGAGAATATAAACCAGAGAGAGAAAATGGCCTTGTGTTCAGGCAGGGCTGGATTTATAAGGGGGCAGAGTGGGCAGTTGCCCCAGGCCACCCAGCTGAGGGGCCCCCAGACTAAGGACTTCCTTTATTTTTAAAAATGTAAGAATTATAAAATTAGTTCTAGATATTCATTCATTTTAGTTCATTTTTTATTTGTCATGTAATTTATTTTCTATGTTAAGGGGCCTCTGAACCTGAAGTGCCCCAGGCCCAGGCCCCCAATGTCAGGACTCAAAACTGGTGGTCTTCAGATGACTGACTGGTTGTTATGCTTCATGTTAAAACCAATGAGGACATTTAGAACAGTGAAATTGCTACATAGTGTACATGAAGGCAACATGTTCTGAACGCAAGCCAGTTCAAATGAAAATTACTGTGACACTGATCTTGAGATAAGCTGACTGGAAAAGAAAGACAAGTAAATTAGTACTTGGTCTCTCATACCACTTTGTTTTCTGTAGTGGATCCAGACCCTGCTTTTCTTATATTTTTGTTTTTTTACATTTTATGAGTGGTAGGACGTGAAAATTTGCCATTACTCATCACATTTGGACCCCCCACTTTCAGAAATCCTGCATCCACGACTGGTTTTTAATTGGTGTATCCAGAGTGATTCTGTTGTACAGAATTTATTTTTGGTTGTGTCTAGACTGACAATGTTTTGTATTTCTTACAGACTATGAACATACTTTAAGCCACAGATGTATTAGATTCTGCCAAACTAAATACTGCCTAACTAAATACTGCTAAACTAAGTAGCTGTATTATAAAATGGATATGTTTCCAACATTAATAATGTACAATGTTAGAGTGTGTAGCAATCTGATCTTGTGTAACTAGTACAGTATCAGTAATGTACTAAGGAAAAATTAATAAAAGTTTTTAACAGAATTTTGGATCTGGCTTGACAGAATGGAAGTTTGTTTTGTGACTACAATGTCATTTTGTGACTTTTTCACATAAGATTTTTAACATTGCAGCTCCTTGTAGAATACCAGAGAAGATCAAGAAAGCAGCAGATGCAGGTCATTTGACCTTAGGTATGTTTATTTAAGTGATAGGCCCCCCTTACCCCTCAAACAAATGTTTAAGCAGATCAGTAATCAGTTACAAAATGCATAGAGAATGTTTAATATAGAAACTTAATACCTATGTTAACTTATAAACATTGATTTTTAGACTGTACGTTTGCATTTATTTGTATATTTGAGCTCTTTTTCTTTCTTTTTAAAATCTTTTTTCAAGTCTACCATATTTTTAGACAATTTAAAAAACTGATAAATAAGCCTTGATTTTAAGTCAAGTTCAGATATGTAATCTTTTTTATTTCCGTATCTAAGACTGTTTATTGTTTTACAGATTATGCTTTGACATCATTTAAAACAAGATTTATCCCTGTTCAAGACAATTTTCAAACATCAAAGGTATGCTGTTTAGTTGAATAAAAATAATTATATTTTTTTTGGAAACACACAAAGTAACATTGGCATAGCCAGGATTTTATATAGGGAGAGGGAATACCCATGGATCTTATATTGGGGAAGGACTACCAAACTGTCTCTTGAGTCTGTTAATTCCAAGACCATATATATAAAAGCTGGTGAGAAAAAAAGAGGCATGAAGGGCTATGACAGTGATCATATGTGTGTGTGTGTGTATATATATATATATATATATATATATATACTTCTCACTACTGCTAACAAGTCGGCAACTTGAGCGAACTTTCAGTGAAAAAAAGCCAGTTAGTTTAGTGCCTGTATATATACATATATTATTATTATTTTTATTTTATTTTTTACTATCTGTGAATGTTATACATGGAAAAATAATAGATTAAAATATTGAAAAAAATTGTTTATTGTCAGCCTCTTTATCTAGGTATTGTTTGGTGCCCAGAAACACAATTATTTTCTTTAGCCCTATAAATAAACATGCATTACATTTACAGTAATAGCTTATCAAGCTCAGATCAGTGACATATAATGAACTTTTATATTATTTAAAAAATATAATTACATGTAGGTACTTTGTACATGTACCAACAAACAAATACAAATGGTCAGATAGAACACAGATAATGTATAAAACAAACTTTGATATAAAATTTTACGCATATGAAAATATTTCATCCACAAAGAGCAACATACAGATTTTGAATATATTTTATATTATAGAGAATATTATTAAAGTTTGAAAATTATTATTAATTTAAATGTTTTAAATCTTTTTTTTCTTCAGATTTTGGGAATGTGGAATGTTTTGCACAAGACTTCATATGCTGACTTTCTGAATGGTAGTGAATCTATAGTATTTGATAGTAAAATTTTAAAATTGTTATAAATTTAAACATTTTAAATCTTTTTTTCTTCAGATTTTGGGAACGTGGAATGTTTTGCACAAGACTTCATATGGAGACTTTCTGAATGATAGTGAATCTATAGTATTCCATTTCTTGATGGTGCCTGGTCCAAAATTAGCCATGCTTTGGACATCATATAGGTAAAATTATTTTTTAAATTTCATTTTAATAATGAATGTATTGGCATTTAATGAAAAAAAATACTTAGAAATGTTAGAAAAGGCCCATTGTTGGTAATAGGAATGAATAACATATAAGATGATAGAAGGCTATTCCTGTACAAGGTTCTTGCAAATTTTGAAAATCTTTGAAAGTATTTATTTATTTAAAAAAAATTTCAGTCTTGAATGTCTTTGAACTTCAGGTTTGTCGATAAAAGTCAGTGAAAATCTTTAATTTTTGTCTTATCTGTTCCCCCCAAAAAGAGAAGGACCCTAATTCTCTGCCTCCCTTTAATCTTCTGACTACCCCTGAATATAACATTGAATTGTGCTTGTTTTTCCGTACAAGTGAATGTCCCATATCAAGTGATAATACTAAATCAACCATGACTGTAACTACCATCATGACAAATTTTGTACTCCTCAGCAATTTCCATCTAAACACCTGTGGATGACTGGCTCTCTTGATGAAAAAAAATTTTCTTTGAAAATCACAAAAACCTACCTTGAAAGTCTTTGAAAAGTCTTTATTTTTTGTTAAGAAAAATGTGCAAGAATGCTTTGACATCTAATTATTATACAATAATACACATCTAATGATTATATTTTATATATTCCTTTATGGTAAAATATATTTGAATTCTTTTACAGTCAATCAGCTTCCAAATGTATTCCAGTGGAAATGCAAGTACTGACAGAACCAGCAATACCAGGAACGTACATGATTCCTATGCCAAATAAAAGAGGTGTGTTTTAATGGTGTTATAAATTGACTTGGTATTATTTGAACACGGAAATATTTTTGGTGATTTATTATGTTTTAATTGTTTAATTTTATATGTTATATAATCAAAATGGGAAAAAATTACTTAGACAGTTATCGTAGTCTGACAATATGCTTTCTTTGTAATGTCTCGTTAATTGCATAAGAAATGTAGAAAACTCAATATTTATCTTAATTTTATCTTCTAAAGTACTAAAAATCATGGTACATCTGAACATTTTTATCAAATAATCACAAAATCACCACAAATAAATGTAACTGTATACTGTTTTAGAATCTGTTGTAGCATTCAAGTTCATGATCAAAGAATTCCTCACTTTACTGAATATTTCTAATTTTTTTATCACTATTTGGTATGTTCTTTGATTTAATACCAGATGGTACAAGAATAGTAACATCATTTTAAATTGGCATTTTTGATAAATGAATAATCCTGTTAACTGCATAAAATATCTGGTCAAAATGCCTATGCAATAAGAGGTTTCTTATGTATAATGTACATTTTTTTTTGTAATTGTATCTTCTTTTTTTCCAGGTGGAACATTGAAATTTGTCTTCACTGATTACTCCAATATTGCCGTGCTTTACATGTGTATGGAAATTGGTGTTGACGGAATATGCAAGAGAAACAAGCTGCAAGTGAATGTCATGTCTAGAACAACTGATCTCACAGCTGATACTCTGAATGGACTGGAGAAACATATTCAATCTAGTTCTGTGCGTAATGGGGATCTGCACAGTGTAAAAGCAGGTAATTATAGAGTCAGGTCATAAATATGCTCTAGTCTAGGTATAGCTCTGATTCTTTGCATTGGCAGCTATATTTTTAATGTCACTTTTTTTTGCTTCCCTGCTCTCTGTTTCTGGCCAAATTTTGATATGTTGTTCAGTATGCTGCCAGAAAGTAAAAAGAAATGACAATAAAAAGTTTTATTGCAATTTTTTTGATGTATGGGTATTTTGGAACTATATTTACCACCTAAGATATAGATTTTCAGTATGTTGGAAGTCTTGTAATTTATTTGTATTGTATAACTAACGTTTTTTTTATCATGGTGTATTTTGAAATAGACATGTATTATATTGTCTGAGAATCAACTTCAGGATGGCTGCAAAACTCTGTTACAGTTTTTTTTTAATGCAGTCAGCATTGGCATAGCTTGGGTCTTTTTTCTGGTGAGGCAATGCTAGTTATTTCTCATGATATTATTTTAATCAACTTTTATAATATTAATCACAATAATTTTTTTTCTGCAAAAAAATCTAGTGAGGCAGTTGCCTCAGTGCCTCAATGGAAGCTACGCCACTGGTCGGCTATTTGTTGAAACTAGCTTTATGACATTTTTGTGATTTTGTGTTTTCTCTTCATATAAAGTTAATAAGAATTATTATTATTGCATTTGATTAGGTTTTCATTTCTTTAAAGGTGATACTCAACAGTAACTTGGAGTGTTTCACTTTTATGTAGGGATGTAATTTTTTTGACACTGTATACAAACTGGATATATACAAAATAGGTTGTAGACAAAATGGGTGTAGGCAAAATGTGATGTACCGGTAGGTAGAATGGGAGGACACCTATTAAGTCATGCCAGAAGTTCAGTATGTTTGAATTCTAGTTATTTATTTACTCACCTATTGTTGTACCATGTAATTAATGTTCTTTTCTTATGATAACTGCATTGTGTATGATGTGTAATTGCAGATGGACAGTGTTCTATTTCTCTGGCTATTCAAACAGCGGCTCAGAAAGGAACATTTACAACAGGTAAGTACACTTTAAATACAATAATGGACACAAAAAACAAATAAAAAGTTTTAATGTTTTTTTAAGAAAAAAGTAAATTTTGTTTTATTTTATGATGCCTCTAGAGCACATTGATTTTTATCTTATCAGCAGCTATTAGACGTCAATCATAATAATGGTCATTCTGACATATGTATTTATAATTTAGAGGAAACCTGCTGCCGCCATATTGGCTACTCTTTTCGATAAGCAGCAAGGGGTCTTTTATATGCACTGTCCC
>JAULBS010021707.1:0-10700 GCA_032355785.1 Symmetromphalus regularis
TTTTATATGCACCGTCCCACAGACAGGACAGCACATACCACAGCCTTTGATGAACCAGTTGTGGATCACTGGTTGGATCGGAAAATAGCCCAAATTGCAAATGGGACCACTGAGAAGGATCGATCCAACGACCGGCCGGTTTACAGGTGGGCACTCTACTTTTTGAGCTACATCCCACTCCCTTTGTAACGTCATGAAAAAAATAACTGGATATTTCACTGGAACATAAAAGTGAATATTTATTATTATTTATGTTGGTATACATCAAGGTTGTAAATGTATTTATATAGTATTTTATTCGTATCGAGAGATTTCTGTATTTGTGTATATTAGCCATCTTAAATTGCCATGCATGGCAAGCAATGGCAGAAAATCTATTGCATAGATCCGTTCAGGTTTGTAAAAACAATTTTGTTAAGTCTCGAAGGAAGGAACTTTGGATAGTGATAGATGATAAGATCGGTGCTTCTCTGTTGAGAATCTGTCTTAAGAGTCTTGGGAGTCTGTAAAGAAACGTCGTGTTTGTTTCTCTTTCACTGCACTACATTAATTCCATTCTCTTAGGAGTCGGGTTTAGATTCTTCATTTGTGATTTTCATTACAGGTTATTAAGATAGCGAGGGGTTAGGGTCAGAAGGTCTTAAGTGCACTTATGCCAAAATGACTTTTTGACATCAAAAGATACATCTAAGTATGATCCTCCTTATGTCAAAATGTGGTTACTGTATGACATTATTTGGTAAATATATGCATATATATCAGAGTTTGACCCCCCCAGTAGCCAATGTTTGCTTTTGTGTTTGTGTGACATTAAATAATAATAATAATAATAGCCGAACTATATAGAAACAAGTGATTATGACAACCTTTTGACATGTAAAAAGGACTAATCCAAGAAAGTTAGAATGCCACTTATGACATTTTGGCTTTAAGATATCTGCTATTTATGACATATTGTGCCAGAATGGAGTAAGTGCTCTTTAAGTCTATAGAGAAAAACAGATAACTTTCTTAGCATGGGGTTCAAAGTGTTGTTCACAGATGGTAGATGCTGAGATCAAATCTCAGTCATGGCATATGATTTTTAATATTGATACTGGCTCTAACCCAGATTAAGTGCACTACAAGGCACAGTAGGTAGGTGTACACTACTTGCACCAACCAGTGGTCCACAACGGATTTATCAAAGGCTGTGGTGTGTACTGTTCTGTATGGGAATGCACACTCAAAAGATCCCTTGCTACTAATTGGAAAGAGTAGCCTGTGTGGTAGTAGCAGGTATAATAGATAATCCTGTATCTTGTTATAGCAATAATAACTACTTACTACTTTGACTATTGTGTAAATGATGATATGCATATTGTACACAGTTGCAATTAAGAAAATGTCCATTGCAAAATAGATGCTGTGGAGAAATAGTATCCATGACATTTTCCACAGCAATTTTAGCACTTACACTTTTCCAACTCTGAGTTTACAAAGGAAATTTTGTTTAGTCTGTGGCGAAACAAGTGCCGTGGACAACGAAAAACTCTGTGGCAACCTCGACGTCATTGCCGATTGCAGCAGGCTATTTCAAGGTTTGCCACCTGTATCTTTTTATAGCAATGATAACTACTTACTACTTTGTACAAATGATTTTATGTGTATTGTACATAATTAGCTTGATGTCATAATATTTTTCTGAAATGGCTATTATCAGTGGCAGTTCCCACAAAAACAAAACATTATGAAATATCTTAATTGTTTAAAGCATGTACAGGGATTTATCCAGGCTTCATACAAAGGCAGATGGAACAGAAAATTCCCAAACTGATTTATAAATATAATATTGCAGTTACATAAATTCAGTGGTGTGAAAAAAACTTCCTAATTATGACTAAAATCATACTAATTGTCCCAATCCCTTCAGCAATAGGACCATGGTAAAAAATCCTGGAAAAATCCCTAACATTAGTTTTTTTTTAAAAAGATAATGTTATATTTGTTTTGTTTTTTTACTAAAAACATGTTGATTTATTGGACACTTATAACATTGATAATTATCCTGACAAGCTGATGACACATATTTATTTTTTTATCCACTAATTGTGTCTAATGTTAAAATTGCCTCAAGTATTACATGTAATAGCAAATGACTCACTACACGGCAAGCTTGGGGACTCCGTTAGAAATCATTTCATTTCATCAGCCATTGTAGTTTGTTTCGCAACATTTATTTTGCAATTATTTTCACGTTGTTTAAGCAACACTGAACATATTGTCAGTTGAATAGCCGTGTTATGATGCTTGATGACTTGCGATGTCTGTGACTCAACATGGACATGCAGTCTGTCGGTTGAATAGCCGTGTCATGATGCTTGATGACTTGCGGTGTCTGTGACTCAACATGGACATGCAGTCTGTCTGTTGAATAGCCATGTCATGATGCTTGATGACTTGCAGTGTCTGTGACTCAACATGGACATGCAGTCTGTCGGTTGAATAGCCGTGTCATGATACTTGATGACTTGCGATGTCTGTGACTCAACATGGACATGCAGTCTGTCGGTTGAATAGCCGTGTCATGATACTTGATGACTTACAGTGTCTGTGACTCAACATGGACATGCAGTCTGTCGGTTGAATAGCCGTGTCATGATGCTTGATGATTTGCAGTGTCTGTGACTCAACATGGACATGCAGTCTGTCAGTTGAATAGCCGTGTCATGATGCTTGATGACTTGCGGTGTCTGTGAGTCAACATGGACATGCAGTCTGTCGGTTGAATAGCCGTGTCATGATGCTTGATGACTTGCAGTGTCTGTGACTCAACATGGACATGCAGTCTGTCGGTTAAACTATACCAAATCATTGTTTGAAAAGGAAAGGACTGGTTATTTAATGACATCATTTATTCAGTGGCTATTATGTTCAAACATATGGTGTTTTAGAACTTTAGTTTTCAGAGGAAACCTGCTACCACAATATAGGAAATTGGACTGCAAAGTGGATGACATTGGTTCAAAACCTGACATATGCTGACTCACACTTAACTATGTGTCAAAATTACCAAACGTTTGGCCTCCAGTAACCAATGTTTATATTAAATTATGAATGTGCCTGGCTGATACTGACATTTAATGCCATGATTGTGAAAAATCAGTATTTTTGTATGTACGAAACCAATCTTCTCATTCGGCTTTTGACAGAAAAAGTCGAACCTCAAGGATGGGGTTTCCCTAAAGCTGTGTATGAATTTCACATTAATGAAATACTAAATAGCTGGACAAAAGAGTTAGATATTTATTTGAAAGAACTTTATATTAATGCCAAAGTTATACATTTGGAATTATAAGAATTGAACTTGATAATGTTTGAGGTTCATGGAAGTATGAACCGCAAAACAGCTTTACACACTTTGATATGAACAGCTCCACACTAATGCACTATGCTGCTCATACAGTGTGTAAAGCGATTTTGCGGTTCATACTTCCATGAACCTCAAACGTTATCAAGTTCAATTCTTAAATTCACCAAATGTTTGACATCCAATAACCAATTATTAATAAATCAATGTGCTTTAGTGGTGTCTTTAAACAAAACAAACTAAAAACAAAGAAAGAGAAAATATAGTATCAAATCAGTAAAAATGATCTAGATTCATTTACCAGTACATATGCACCTCAATCTATGCATCAGGAGTATTTGATTTGGTGTGGTGGCACCTGCAAGCAATTCATTATATCTTATTACATTAAGTTCTGTATAACCTGTAAGCTTTTGTCCTTGAATGGTGAACATAATGCTTATTAGTTATTCATGATTTGTAACCTTTTGAATTGCTAGCACTGTACTGATTACACATTTCTACTAATTGAACTACATTTGCTAATTGTAATGAGAGGATTAAATAAAATATGTGACAACTTTGAGTGAATTATTCTCCATTGCAAACCCATGAGGTTTGATATTACGGGAAGATAAATACAACAAGGGAATTAAATACAGGACCAAACTGATTTGTATGATTTTGTTCAGTCAATTAGAAAGGATTTTACAAAACTGCATTGTTTTGTTAGCCAATGATGTTATCTGTGACAGTTTAAAAATGGGGTTGGGATCTCACGTAAGGGTTTATTTTCACAAGGAATGTTAATCATTTTGTTTGCATTTCAAGGTGGGATTGTTTGATACAAGATTAAAAGAGTGAAATCTGATTTCCTGGTAAAAATAAACCTTTGATACCTTATCTATTGAGTCATTGTCACAGATAACATCATTGGCTAAACAAACAATGCATTTTTGTAACACTCTTCCTAATTAGCAGAACAAATTCTTACCAAATCAGTCCTTTATTTATTTCCTTTGTGATAATTTTAGACAAAAATGCCTTTTCTTTATAAGATGAATGAGTAAGTTGATTTAAAAGATCTTATATTAATAGCAACCAAGAGATAACATGTACAAAGAACATGCAATTAAAACACCACAATGGATTCCGGTGGCACTACTGGAAATGAAAAAGCCGACTTAACCTTGAAAAGAAGCCAGTTAGAAGCCACAGATCCAACATCAGCTGTGTTATGATGAAACAAAAAACTCTCATCAAAAAGGAAATATCACATTTTGAGTTCCAGGAGAGAGTATGTGTTAATATCCCTCTGACCCAATATGGAAATATGAAGCAAAACATCAATTATGAATCTTCAAACTTTGAACCATTCATACAAGACTAAAGACCCCCCACCCCCAACAACTTAGGCTGCAACAGACAGGACTGTGTTCCTGCAACAGTTGGCTCTAGAAACCAGAACACATCTTCCAATGTTACTATCTCTTCCAAGCCCAAAGGCAGAACATCTGGCCATAGGAAACAATCTTCAAAGAAAAGCTGTGGGCTTGAAATGTATAATGCATCTGATCCATACCACAAAAATGTAACATACCTAACATAATAAAATCTAAATTTCTAAAGAATGTTTGATGTTAGTCAGTATTTCCTACTTTACTTTGAAGAGCATCATGTAAGATTATTATCAATAATGTTTTTTAAAAGATATCATAACTATGTCGGAAAGTACGAGTCTGACGTGTAAACACATGTAACATAATAAAATGTAAATCAAATTTTTTTTTTGAAGTTAGTGTTTCCTTCTTTACTTTGAAGAGCATCAGCCTGCCCCAGTGGCACTGTGGTTATAGCTGCCCATCTCACGGCTGGTAGGTACTGGGATCCAATGTCAGTCAATGCAGGTAAATTTTAATCTCGATACTGGCTCCAACCCTGCAAAGACTCAATGGGTAGGTGTAACCCACTTACATTGATCAGTGATTCACAACTGGTTTATCAAAGACTGTGGTATGTCTTATCCTGTCTGTGGGAAAGCACATATAAAAGATCCCTTGCTGCTAATTGGAAAGAGTAACCCATGTGGCAGTAGCAGATTTCCTCTTAAAAGACCATGAGTAACAAAATACCATGTGTCAGACACCTAATAGCCGCTGAATAACCAATGTGCTGGGGTGCCCTTTCCTTGAATAGCATGAACCTACAATAATACATGAGTGACGTGTAACACATGTAACATAACCTACAATAATACATGAGTGACTTGTAACACATGTAACATAACCTACAATAATGCATGAGTGACTTGTAACACATGTAACATAACCTACAATAATGCATGAATAACGTGTAACACATGTAACATAACCTAAAGTAATACATGAGTGATGTGTAACACATGTAACATAACCTACAATAATGCACATGTGACGTATAACACATGTAACATGAAATGTCCAATCTGTAGAGAAGTTTACCCCTCCAAGCATGTTTCTTGTTCATAAGGTCAAGAGGAATTACATCAGACTAAATGAGGAAATGAAAACTGTTATAGCTGATATGTTGCAGGTGATAAGAAGTAAGGAAATGACCAAACACAGATACCATATCAAATATTCGAACTGTCACCAGATAACAAACTCAGCTTTAAGAGTTTTGTTAAAGTGTCACTCCTACATATTAGCTATTGTAGCCAAAGGCTAACAGTATTACAATTACATAAATTATTAATAAATGATTTTAACTTATTGAACAACCTATAATATACCTTTAATTCATGTGATTATTGACCACCTATAATATACCTTTAATTAGTGTGATTATTGAACCACCTATAATATACCTTTAATTCATGTGATTAATGGACCACCTACATGTTTAATATACATAAATTCATGTGATTATTGGACCACCTACATGTATAATATACCTTTAATTCATGTGATTATTGGACCACCTACATGCATAATATACCTTTAATTCATGTGATTATTGGACCACCTATAATATACCTTTAATTCGTGTGATTATTGGACCACCTACATGTATAATATACCTTTAATTCATGTGATTTTTGGACCACCTATAATATACCTTTAATTAGTGTGATTATTGGACCACCTATAATATACCTTTAATACGTGTGATTATTGGACCACCTACATGTATAATATACCTTTAATTCATGTTATGAATTAAACCAACACTCTCATCTCATATTCATACTCTGTACTCTTGTCAGTTGACTGACACGATCAGTGTATCTGTGTGACACACAAAGACAGATATAAAATAGAGCACCAAATTTTTACATCAACTTTCTACAACTACGAGCAAATGAAGACAAATCTGACAAATCTGAGAGAAATCTGACACTATGCGAGAATATGTCATTAATATGTGAACACACAAATAGATGAGTAAACGGGATTATAAAAAAAAACAGATTTGACTACATGAAAAAAAACCAGTTGGGGTCTGATCTCGGGTGACAAATGATAATCACCCATTGGTCTGCAGCTGAGTCCGATCATTCAAGATGTCAGGTGAATCGATAGGACTTCGCGGTGCCATGAAGAAAACCCAAACAAGCGGAAGATGGTCAGACGAAACTTGTGAAATTTCTCAGTCAGTTATTGAGATTTTCTTGTACTTATGTCAACCTAGTGTGTAGACAAATGCAGATTTTTCTAATTCAAACTGAGCTATTTTTACACAGAGTAAAAATTAGTCACTGATTTATTGAAATTCTATTGTAATGTGAACTCAGAATATAGACAAATGCAGATTTTTCAAATACAAATTGAGTTATTTTTACCACTGAGTAAACATTTACCATTGATTTATTACGATTTTATTGTACTTATGTGAACTCAGTATTTGGAGAAATGCTGATTTTTGTAATTCAAATTGAGTTATTTTTACCATTGATTAGAAATTTGTCATTTATTGAGATTTTATTTTACTTTGACAGTTGTATAGTTTTTATATATAGTGGAATTCTCTTAATTGCATAGTCATAGTGCATCAGTATTGTATGCAGTTAACAGGATTATTCCTTTATCAGAAATACACATTTAAAATTATATTACTATTACTGCACTTTGGTATAAAATCAAAGTACAGAAATATACAATAAGTAATAATTTAACAGATGATAAAATAGCATAAGATCATACTAAGTTTGTAGTCATTTTTGTTGTGATTATTTGTTAAAAAGATAAGGTTTGCCATGGGTTTTTTAACTTTGAAAATTGGCTTTCTACATTTTTCTTATGCAATTAATCAGACATTGCAAAGAAAGCATATGCAATTAAAAGACAAACTTTGTAAAGATTTGCTTACAAATGGTTCTGTGCAGCAGAATGTTATGCAATTAACAGGAATATGCTATTATCAGGTATGGAATTAAGTGAACTCGACTGTATTTCAAATGATCTATTTTTACCATTGATTAGAAATCAGAGATTTGATTCTTTGTGTGTAAACCAAGCTTTTAGACAATTGTACAGTTCTTTTTCAAATTCAAACAAAGTTATTTTTACCATGATTACCAATGTGTCATTTACTTATTGAGATTTTCTTGCCCACTGGACAGGGTTATCCAGCTTTTGCACGGTGCTAGAAAAAAATCTGTCTGACCCGAGGGCTAGATAAATCTGTCCATCCCGTGGACTAGATGATTTCTACTTATTAGGAGACATAGTTCTGTTTTGTTTGCTGTAAATATATAATGGGTTGAAATAAAAATCAAAAATGTAAAGTAATTATAAACATTTATTTATTTTAATTAATATTGAGGAATTATTTTGTTAAAAATGAAATGACGTCATTATAGTTTGTAAAAGTGCAAATGACGTCACTAAAATAAGGAAATGTTGCGTGAAACGCATTTTTTTAAATTTTGAAAGTGTTGCTTTTAAAGTTAAGTGGGCAAGAAAAAGAATCAATCACTGTTTGTGAGGTGTAGACAAGGCAATTCCAACACGTGGAAGAAACTGTTTTTGAAAGGGCACTCACAAGCACATTTTCTCCCTTGGGTTGGAATTGCCTTGTCTATACCTGACAAGGGTGATAGATTTTATTATTATTTTCCTTACATGAATGCAGTGACAGTAGTAGAATGTTGCACTCACACTTGACTACGTGTCAAAATAACCATCTAATAGCTGATGTTAATAAATCAATCAGTGGTGTCATTATAACCATCTAATAGCTGATGTTAATAAATCAATCAGTGGTGTCATTAAACAAACCAAAATAAAAAATGAATGCCATGACAGTCAACATGAAACTGACTGTTTTTAAAGAATTACCAATGAGCAACGTGCTGGAAATCCGTGTAGTATTATACAAAAATATAAAATTCCCATAATAATAAACAATTTAATTAGTTTGGCATTTTTATTTCCAATCACTGGCATCCCAAGGTTTGAATGCTTCGCAAGACTCAATAGGTAAATATATTCAACTTGCATCGAGAAGTGGTCCATAACTGGTTTATCAAAGACCATGGTATGTATTATCCTGTTTGTGGGAAAGTTAATATAAAAGATCTTTTGCTGTTAATCATAAAGAGTAGCCTATGTGGTGGTACCAGGTTATGTTACAAAACAAGTATGTTACAAAACAATATAGCCTCTGAATAAAACAATTGTACTATCTGTACTATCTGTTCATATCTTACATGTACTATCTGTACTATCTGTACTATCTGTTCATATCTTACATGTACTATCTGTGGGAAAGTTCATATCTTACATGTACTATCTGTGGGAAAGTTCATATCTTACATGTACTATCTGTGGGAAAGTTCATATTGAAGAATGTGATGATAGCAGGTTTATTCTGTGCACTATGTGCCACAAATACCACATGTTTGATTCCTAATAGCAGCTGGTTAAACATTGTGCTGAGGTGTCACTAAAAACAAACATTGCTGTGGATATTAATATATTAAAATTATTTGAAATTAATTTGAATATTATGATTTAGATATAATTAGAAGAAAGAGTGATAATTTGCTTCGTTAGCTGAGAATTTCTGCACAATTTCATTACTAAATTAACACACTAATGATAAATGCTCTGTTTATCATTATCTGACAGTATCATGCCTTATACTCTTCTAACTAAGTCAATTAATATCTGCAGAAATGATCTCTATAAATATGTTTTCTAAGAGTGTCATTGTATTCTGAGGAAGAACATACATACATTATGATTGACACCAAAAATAATTGTGTGCTAACTATACTCCATTTACACTACTTGGAGCATGGATATTGATGAATAAAAAACTAAATATATAACTTACCTCATTAATATTTATTTTTATGGAACGCGATTATTATTTTAAAAATATATTTATCATAATTTAATATCAATGTGATATTTGCAAAGATTTATTTATTAAAGCAAAAACGATGAACGAGATATAAATATTACTGGTAATGACCAAAATGTTCTGAATGTTAAAATGAGTAGAGTTACCCAGCTTTGTAATAAACTTGTCTTCCATCTTTCATTTTCATTATGAAAATTGTTCGTGTCAAGTATATGGTTCAATGGGTAATATTTTAAATTATTATTTAACAAAATAATGAAAAAAACTGGAGCATAGCACTGTTTTGCAATTTCCAAAACTCTAGTCCTTTTTCACCTACATTCACGCAAACTAAAGTAATCGACAAAAATCTGTTCCAAGTAGCATAAATAGATAATAGTTAGTTTATGAAAACTACAATGAGACCCTGTAGAGATTCTTATTTAAACATGGTGGTTGTCTTTTGACTGGTTTTAAAGTCTGTGGAATAAACTGGCTCACAATGAGGCAGACGTGGATGAAATGGGATTTGGAATGTGTAATGACATATTGATTGTCTTGTGTGCTTGTCCAGGTAAATGCAAGACTTAACGATGTCTGTATGCGTTGAGTGTTTTCGGTATGTCTGAGAAGCAAAAGAGCTGTTCTGTTAGTGGTAAAGTACATTTAAAGGAAAGGATTATTTGTTTAACAACACCCCATAACATTGTTTATTCAGTGGCTATTATAAGGAAAGGATTATTTGTTTAATGACACCCCAGAATATTGTTTATTCAGCAGCTATTATAAGAAAAGGATTATTTGTTTAACGACACCCCAGAATATTGTTTATTCAGTGGCTATTATAAGGAAAGGATTATTTGTTTAACGACACCCCAGAATATTGTTTATTCAGTGGCTATTATAAGTAAAGGATTATTTGTTTAATGACACCCCAGAATATTGTTTATTCAGTGGCTATTATAAGGAAAGGATTATTTGTTTAATGACACCCCAGAATATTGTTTATTCAGTGGCTATTATAAGGAAAGGATTATTTGTTTAA
>JAULBS010021718.1:0-10700 GCA_032355785.1 Symmetromphalus regularis
CAAGGGATCTTTTATATGCACCATCCCACAGACAGGACAGCACATACCATGGTCTTTGATAAACCAGTTGTGGACCAATGGTTGGAACGGAAAAATCAAGTCACAAAAAACCAAATGTCTGACACCTAATAGCCACTGAATAAACAATGTGCTGGGGTGTCATTAAACAAACAATCCTTTCCTTTCTGAATAATTATATGCAGGGCATGATTTAAGCTTCAAAAACTGAAATGCAAATGTTTGCTACATCAACATTTTACTATACCTACTCATCTAGTTTGATAACTGAAGTGCTAAAGTGTAATACAAATTTTCAATAATTTTTACTAACTGGCAAAAACAATGAAATAGGTTATATGACAGAATGATTATATCAGGTTTAGAATCTGATCTCACCACCATACAAAATGTCCAGTATTTACTCATGAATCAGTGTCTTAACAATCGGGAGCTTGTGAGTGAAGAACACATCAAAACTACTGTTTAAACCAAAATGATAAAACTGTAGGTACATCAAATAATAAAATAGCCTTTAAATGTCAAAAATAACACTAATGAAAGCTGTCAATAGTTCTAGAATGTTATGACCCTGACAAAGTTAAAGCGCCCATCTAAAGAAGGACTATTTTAATAGCAATAACAACTGAACCATGTATAAGTATATGAACACTATATGTATATCTTTTGCTAAGGTGAACAAAAATATAAATCAAAATGTTACTATCTAACAAATTGCACACATCTTAACGAAGCAAGAGGAAAGATCAAAATACAAAAACTTACCTTTCTGCATATTCCACGAAACTGCACTAGCAAGTAACATTCACAGTGATCAGAAAATAAACAATCAGAAAATATCACATCTACACTGTAGGTGCATTAAGTGTATGAAAAAAAAAAAAGTTCACTTTTAACATTCAAAATGGCCGACTTTCTTTTAAAATCCTCATCAATGTAGTCATATGGGGGTAAGAGAACGCTTTGCTTCCACCCAGTTAGTGGACATCACAACAATGTCAATAAACTCCTGTCAGACAGGAAGATTTTGTAAACACTGATAGCAAAAATAGTGTTCAGTCAACTGTGACATATTAACTACCTTCAAACAGACTAAATCTCAGTTTATCAAACACTGTATGCAGATTCCTTCAAGCAAAACCAATAAAAGCTTCAACAAAAGCAGCCCATTGACAAAAATCTAGTCAAGAGATAAGGACAATTATTTTCTCAAAATATCTGAGTGTATCAAAAATTTCAACAACCAGCTAGTACAAGTTAGCATGAGTGAATTTCATTGCCATGACACTAAATCAGTTAACACTGTTAATTCTGTATATATAGTCATATCAGTGCACAGACATGTCCAGAACCTAACCTTTTAAAGCAACATGCCTTTGCATTAATTGAATACATTATACTTTAATCTTTAACTTTAATGAAAAGTCAGACTTTTAATAATCAGATCTCTGTCTAAAACAAATTTTAGTGAATTGATGAAAGATGATGGTATAGACAATGACAAATTAGACAGATTTATTGCAAAATAAATCAATTTAAATAACCAATCTTTTTTCCATATTAGACAGATGCTGGTTTAGCCAGTGTTTTGTACAGCTGAGAGATGCAAACATTTACACTTTACAGCTTTGGTGAAGAGGCCAAAAAAAAGTAAGACAGAATCTTGGAAAGCCGAGTATCATGGCAAGCTCCAGTTAAATCTGAACTTCACAACATGTACAACATACATACCAGAATTCTCCATAGCTGGACATATAAAACTCTTCATATTTCTTTTAACATCATAATTGAGTATCATAGCAAGCTCTAATTATGTCTGAATGTCACAACATATCCATACATACCAGAATTCTCCATAGCTGGACACATAGAAATCTTAATATTTCTTTAAACATAATTGATTTTTGTTGTTTTATTGTAATTTAATGAAGAATATGTTTCCCAAGTGTGGTATTAGTACTGTTACATCATTCTGGTCCATAAACAATGATTGAACATTCTCATAAAGAAAAAACAAACCATAAACACAGCATTTTGAAGATGTCTAACAACAATAGCCCCTGTGTGGAATGTGCAATTATATAGCATGCACCATGCACACTAGAACACTGGCTGTCCAGACCTCCAACATGATACAGCACCATGTGTCAATGTAGACAGTTTTATGTCCATCAGAACCACACTTGTAAGTGTCAGAAGTTAATCACTGTTATACTCATCAACATCTCTAATTACCACCCTTGGAAATCAGTAAAGAAAACTATCATATGTGTATGACCATCAATCTTGTCTGTAACATGATAGTCTAATAAATACTCAACCAAAAATGAAAGTATGATGTTGAAATATTTTTGTTTTATGGGGTGGTCACAGTAATAGTTCATTTGCACCAAACATGTATGCAACTTGTGATGTTATTGTGCACACAAACTTCCTCCTAAATGATGTGGTTATCTAATTGCAGGATTTCTGCCACGAATGTCATCTGGTTTATAAAATAAATGACTATTGATTACATGCATACTTTCATTTTTGGTTGAGTACATATATATATATATATATATATATATATATATATATATATATACATGCATTACTAAATTACAATTACAATGTATAAAGAGTACAGTTAATATAGCAAAACTGTAACTCTTACTGGTATGTTTGCTCAAGGGTCAAATGAAATTTCCAAAGATTACCCACAGGGCAACTTTTTCAACTAGACCATATATAAATTCATTCTGGGTCAGTTCAGAAAAACACAACTGATTCTGAACAATTAATACATTTTGTTTTTATTCTTTTTATCAACTTTTGAAGTTTGAATCTGATTCATGTGTACAGCCTAAGGTGGTTCAATTATTCAACATCAGATCAACTTGATAGTCTTTATTATGTGGGCAGTGAACCAGAAAAATACTTTAATTGATATATGTGCTGGTGTCAATCAAGTGCATGTAATATTGTTACCATCATCCAGAATATGTGATTCAAAAACAGATTATTCTCATTTCTTGTGTATAAAATATGTTTCAAACAGCAGAATTCAAACTAATGTTGTAAAGTGAACCATCATTATAGGCATCCATGACAGGGAACAAGAAGGGGATGGGTGCTAAGAAGGGGATGGGTGCTAAGTAATAATAAAGTTAAATGATGAGTAACATTAAGAGCTCAATAGTCTTCTTAAAATAGCAAAATATATACATTAAGTGATATATAGTCTTTTAATAGAAGAACATTTTTTATTAAAATATTCATCTCAGTATTTTTTAACTTGCTTATCTTGACATAAAATTAAAATAGATTTTCAACTAAAAATCGTCAAAATATTTTTTGTTTTTTGTTTTTGAACACCTCAGCATATTGTTAAACTTACCATCACCACAGAGGCTGTGTACTATACTATACTCATACACATGTATGCAAAGTAGTTTTGTTTTATTTAATGACGCCTCTAGAGCACATTGATTTTTATCTTATCAGCTATTGGATGTCAATCTTATGGTCATTCGGACATATTTATTTAGAGGAAACCTGCTGCCGTCACTCTTTCCGATAAGCAGCAAGGGGTCTTTTATATGCACTTTCCAGATAGGACAGCACATACCATGACCTTTGATGAACCTGTTGTGGTCCACGGGTAGGATAAGAAAATAGCCCAAACTGCAAATGTGTCCACTAAGAAGGATCGATCAGTGTTTTGGAGAATTATTCTATACATAAAAATATGCAGTGAGTGGTCACTTCACATGACCATCACAATAATGACATCAACAGGATGGAGTCTTGGACAAAGCATTAACAAATTAATTACAGTCACACCTGCCATGAAGCAGGTAAATCCAGAGAAATCATTATCTCTGTGTGTTCTCTAATGGAAGGAGGAGATAGAGATGCAGATGACTGCTTCCCACCTTTACTGTAACTAACCCTAATCAGCCGCTGTATTGTAACTAATCACTGTATTGTAACTAACTGTAAGTATAATCCGCTTTACATTGTTCAACACGATGCTCAAAAGAGTTAGAATCTTATTGCAGTTCTTACCAACAAAATAATACCAGTCAACTGGTAAATTATATGAAATGAATTTCGGAAATTAATTGCTGTAACTTAGAAAAGACTGAAGAAAATACTTCCAGTTTGAGCTGCAGAGAGCTGGTGAAGATTGGCAATTAAGGCAGTAATTTAATCTACTAAAGTGTGAAAATTTATAAACATGATTTTCTATCAATTAAAAAACAACAACACATTGCTGGTTTCTATAACGCACATCTCACGATCATTGAATTTGTGGGTTCTTCTATGTAAAACCTATACAGTTAGAAATAAGAAATTCAAGGGACACAACTGTGATAAAAAAAGTAGTTTGTTTTATTTAATGCCTAGAGCACATTGATTTTTATCTTTTTGTTGGCTATTGCACTCAAACATATATGCTGATTCTGACATATTTATTTAGAGAAACCTACTGCTGCCACATAGGCTACTCTTTCTGATAAGCAGCAAGGGGTCTTTTATATGCACTCCCACAGACAGGACAACACATACCATGGCCTTTGATGAACAAGTTGTGGACCACTGGTTGGAGTGGAAAATAGCCCAAACAGCAAATGGATCTACTGAGAAGGATCGATCTGATGACCAACCGTTTCACCACAACTGTGCTATTTACCACTACCAAACTCATCCAACCCAAGCATGTAATCATCTCATCCTTCAAGAAATCTGAGAAAATTAAATATGTGCAAAAATAGCCAGAATAACAAAGTAATGCAAAATGAAGATTTTTGAGACATAAATTACTTTTGATACTGATTCCATTCGTTCCACTTTGTATTACAATGTTCTAACACAAAACATAATTTCAGCAACTCAAATCTTGTTTGTCGAGATCTAGCTTAACCTGAAGGGAAAATCACACACATTAGAAAAGGGATGTAATATAAAGCACAGTGTATGTGCATGAAACCATGGACAGGCATATTTATCCTAACACTATCCATATGAATAAAAGTACACTGTATCCAAATGAATAAAAGTACACTGCATTCATATGAATAAAAGTACACTGCATCCAAATGAATAAAAGTACACTGCATTCATATGAATAAAAGTACACTGCATCCAAATGAATAAAAGTACAATGCATTCATATGAATAAAAGTACACTGCATTCAAATGAATAAAAGTACAATGCATTCATATGAATAAAAGTACACCGCATCCAAATGAATAAAAGTACAATGCATATCAAACGCCATCCATATCAGTACAAGCATACTATATATCAAATAGGCAGTGAGTATGCTGCAAACAGAATCGACAGTGATATCTGTATCGACTGTAGCCACGAATGAAGGAATGTTATCTAACACCTATCTAACACCTTCTAGGCAATACAGTTATAGCTAATGCTTTCATCTGCCAAATAGAAGAAAAAAGTCTTAACCATGAAATAATCTATTTTATTTTTTATTTTATGCAAATGGAGAGCAAGAAGGATGTAGATCTGATCTGGTTAAAATCTGGTGGATCATTGGATCGAGCCCTATCAGTTCTTCTATCAGGCTATTTTCTGTTCCAGTCAATAATGTATGACTACTATAAAAAGACAGTGGTATGTGCTGTACTTTCTTGGAGAATCAAAATGGGGAGTGAGTGGGATGAGGATCAGATCTGTCTGGTTAAAATCTGGCAGATAATTGCATTGAGCTCTTTCACTTCTCCCACTGGGCTATATCACAAACGTGGAGGCTGCCATTTTTGGTAATGATGTCACAAATCCTCGAACCAAATGCCT
The DNA here is from genome assembly GCA_032355785.1 of Symmetromphalus regularis. Classification (NCBI taxonomy): domain Eukaryota; kingdom Metazoa; phylum Mollusca; class Gastropoda; order Neomphalida; family Neomphalidae; genus Symmetromphalus; species Symmetromphalus regularis. The sequence continues at coordinate 5,825 of JAULBS010021718.1, forward strand.
AAGTAACTTTTAACAACTGACAAAGATTCTTGCCATTCGTCCTGACTAAATATTTATGTAAATAAAAAATTATGAAAATTTCCATCATTCTATCCAAGGTACATGTAGCTGTAAGCTAATGACGTAAATATTTATCATGAAAATGATAATGTTCCTTCTATTGATTTACAAATGGTATTTGTTTTGTTTTTATATGAAGCACAGTTTAGTAGTTATTGAAGTCTAGAATGTTTTTCTGATGAGAGTAACCAAAATTGTACCCATTTAAGCAGGGCCATTGGGGTTCCCCGATGACAGCTATATCAAACAACATGCATAGTTTGTTATGTGTGTGAAATTTCACATAAAAGACCACTTGCCTATAAACAAAGTAAGAGCAAAACAAATTAGATATACCATTAAAAAATCATTTTAAAGGAACAGCTATTTTTCTATAAATGTTTTGACAACAGAACTGTATATTCAAGTACTTACCTAAATGACAGAATGGTACAGGTAACAGACATAAACATTAAGAATCCCATCAACATTCTAAGTACTTCAATCATATATCATGTACACTATATCTGTCTTCACTAATTTTCTCAAGTACTTATATCTTACAGTTGACAATTAATTAGCCTAAATAATAGCAGTACAGACTTCTTGCTTCAGTGGTTTCATTATCTCAGGTATCTAGCACACACTGTGACACAGTTTATTGGCCTATTTACACACACAAACAGCACATACACTGGTTTGTTTGGACCTTTCAACCAACCACTGTCACTTGCTGACAGATTTAGGACTTTTTTCCAAACAATGCAAATTGTGATGAACTACTTGTGACAAGCTACAATAGCAATAACTCCAGTCCTTTAGAGACATATTTAGAAGGCATGGTTTAAATAATATAATAATATAAACAAGTGCAATGAACCATATCACACACTGATTGTATTTTGATCAACTCTTTTTAACATGTAAACAAAGACTCCACTTTAATATGTCCAAATTTCAATAAAATGAATACAAAATAAGTATGTACTAAAATACACTGATGGGAAATTTATTTAGATTATTTGTAAATTGACAACAACAAAAAAATAAAGTATCTTATAAGGAGTTATAAAAGTTTCTCATAGTTTCATGGTTACAAACCAAAAGAATTATAATACAATAAAATTAAAAACTATTATTATTATTAAAAAAAAAACAATTTAATTATCAAAATTATATGATTTGTACAGTGTAATACTGTATACAAATAGGAAAATCCCAATATTTGTAAATAAACCCACCAATATAACAAAAACAGATGGCCTCTAAATGAATGAATGTAAATTTTCAAATTTAATAATATTCGCATACAAGGAAGCAAATAAAGAAGTCAAATTACAAATTAACCTAATCTCGAAACTCTGATTATGTTTTTCATTATACAACATCAAAGACTGATAACAAAGTCCTCTGTCAGAAGTTCTATGTAACAGATGCCATCAGAAAACATTTTGCTTTAAAAATTTGATTATCAACAATTGATAATCAATGTAAATAGATTAGCAACTGTTCTTTTTGCCCAATATGCACTGACTAAACAATATGCTAGAGTGAGTTTAAAAATTCTTATACTTTACTCTGAATGGTTAAAAGCAATTGTGACCTCTTCGTTGGTTGGTTGTACTTATTTTTGTGCTTATATCCAATCAAGGTTCAAGCTTCCTGTGCTGTATGTCCAGAACAGAGGTTAGGGTTAGTAGGAGAGATGAAACCCGCTGCCGCCACACTAATACAGCTACTCTTATTGATAAGCAGCAAGGGCTCTTTTATATGCACTATCTAACAGACAGGATGGCACATACCACAGCCTTTGAAAAATCGGTTGTGCAGCACTGATTGGTGTAAGTGGTATACACCTACTTACTGAGCCTTGCAGAGCACTCACTTTGGATTGGAGCTGATACTGAGATTACAAATTCCATGCCTCGACTGAGATTTGATCCCAGTACACCACTGGTTGGTGTAAGTGGTATACACCTACCCACTGAACCTTGCAGAGCACTCACTCTGGGTTTGAGCTGAAACTGAAATTTAAAATCCCATGCCTCCACTTTGATTTGATTCCGGTACCTACCAGCCACAAATCCCGATAACTTAACCAGTCCTGGAGCGGGATGTAGCTCAAACGGTAGCATGTCTGCCTGTGAACCAGTCAGTCGTCGGATTGATCCTTGATCCTTCTCAGTGGACCCATTTGCAGTTTGGGCTATCTGCCATTCCAGCCTGTGGGCCACAACTGGTTCATCAAAGGTCATTGTATGTGTTGTCCTGTCTGTGGGATGGTGCATATAAAAGATCCCTTGCTGCTTATCGCAAAGGGTAGCCAATGTGGCGACAGTGGGTTTGCTCTAAACACGTATGTCAGAATGACCATATGGTTGACGTCCAATAACTGATGATAAGATATAAATCAATGTGTTCTAGAGACTTCATTAAATAAAACACACTTTAATTTAATTTAACCACTTCACTACAGGGGTTGGGAGTGACCTCTTTCTGTCTTTGTTTTCAATACAGCACGAGAATCATGCACTATCAGCTGTTTTTGTTTGATTTCTCTACACTGCATATGACTGGCAGCTGCCAGCCCGGTGTAAACACTGAAATACAATCTAAACTAGAGGAATAGCATTCACACTAAACCTGGCAAGCAAAACATTTATTTTGCTAACTGGGAATACTATTATGTTTCTTGTCAACTAATAGCACCAGATGTAAACTGGTCAGGAAACACAACAAACAAAAGAAAGTAGATCAGGGTATTTCATGTGAGAGTGAAAACTGAGAGGAAAACTGACTGGGAGAAGAATTAGATGGATTAACACTGTTACGGTAACCTAGTTAATTCAAATGATTATATCATATTGTTAACCGAGATCTGTGAGATTTTTGTATTACAAGTCTTATCTTATCAAAAGAATTTAACATACATTTTTAACAAAAATAAATTTAAAATATGTGGCAATATCACTGACAAACAATATGCTTGTTAAATATTTTTAAAAGGCGCTAAGAATAAAGAAAAAATCTTTGTAATCTTTTTTTAGATCACTTTCCATACTCTTGTAAATTCAGTTTGGGAGAGTGAAATACTGCCCCCCCCTGATATTTCTACATGCATTTAATAAAAAGAAATTTGTTTGTTTGTTTAATAATCATTGGCTATTGGATGTCAAACATTTGGTTATTCTGACACAAATTCTTGTGTGAACCAGCCTCCAACATGTTTTGAACCACTGTCATCAGCTTGACAGTCCGATGTTCTACTGCTGGACCACCAAGGCTCTCATTAATAAAAATAAGATCATTTATTAAAATACTGCCTTCATGTACTCTTTCCCACCAAAAAAAGCAGATAACAAATTTTAAATCAAATTATTTTATCACCCAAATGTCCTGTTATGTAGAAAATTGAATTACATAAACCATTAAATATTTTATTATTTTCAGACAAATACTGTCATATCTGTAGAGCAGAGAGGAATATGTGTCAGGTTCATGATGGGCTAGTGTTTGAAGATCGCTATCCATCAATGCCTTAGCTGTAATTGTCTGCATGCCCACAGGCAAAATTGAAACTTTCATCTTAATGACGAGAACTGATTGGCAAAATCACAATAATTTAAATCTTGTCAATCAATATCAGCTAATGATGGGTCTTTTAAGATCAGTGGTTTAGAAAATATGACAGTATTACTTAACCTGGATTAATATAGATTTCTATATAAAATAAAATGTCAATATTACTTAGTATTACTAATTAGTTTTGCTTTCTATAAAAAATATGACAATATTACTTAACCTGGATTCATATAAATTTCTATATAAAATAAAATGGCAATATTACTTAATATTATAATCAGCTTTGCATTCTATAAAAAATATGACAATATTACTTAACCTGGATTCATATAGATTTCTATATTTAAAAAATGACAATGTTATTTATGTTACTAATTAGTTTTGCTTTCTATAAAAAATATGGCAGTACAACTTACTCATGATTAATACCTGTTTCTTTAAATATATGTATATATTTTTTTTATTAGAGAGAGAAGTGAAACCTTTTTCAATCAAACAAATAATAACCACTTGAAAGAAAGAAAAAGTTACTTTTTTCTTTCTAATATATTAGTTACTATACTCAAGTATTTTTTGTGGGTTTTTTGTTTGTTTAATGACACCACTACAGCACATTAATTTGTTGATCATTGGCTATTGGATGTCAAACACTTGGTAATTTCAACACCTAGTCAAGTATGAGCCAGCCTCCAATGTGTTTTGAACCAATGTCTTTTAACTTGAGAGTCTGATGTTCTACCACTGGACCACTGAGGCTCACCCACTATTCTTTAAAATATATTATTTGTTACATTTAAACATGCAAGGAATGACAGAACAAAAATAACCACTGATTATGTCCCATTGTTGGAAACCTTTACAAACATTTTGATTAAATCTACAGAGTGTATGACAGGAAATTACTACATAAATCAATTACCTAATTCTGTAATCTAGATGGCTTCAAGGTCAGGAAGTGAGTGGGCAAAGAAATACACGAATAACAGTAGATATTTATCAGACAGAAATTGTGGACTAACAGAAATGAAAAATATTTTAATTTTCTTTGATGTGTCTGAATCCACCAGTTTAAGTTTACACAATTATATGTAAGTCTAAATCAACCTGTGTCTGAATCCACCTGTTTAAGTTTACACAATTATATGTAAGTCTAAATCACCCTGTGTCTGAATCCACCTGTTTAAGTTTACACAATTATATGTAAGTCTAAATCAACCTGTGTCTGAATCCACCTGTTTAAGTTTACACAATTATA
>JAULBS010021729.1:0-10697 GCA_032355785.1 Symmetromphalus regularis
AGCAAAAAGTCGAAGGGGGGGGGAACGTGTCCCCCCCGGGATTTATGCCCATGGGTCCACAACTGGTTTATTAAAGGCCATGGTATGTGCTGTGCTGTCCTGTCTGGGAGAAAATGCATATAAAAAATACCTTGCTGCTAATTGGAAAGAGCAGCCCATGTAGTGGTGGCAAGTCTCCTCTAAAGGGCATGAGTCACAAAATACCATATGACAGACACCTAATAGCCACTGAATAAACAATGTGCTGGGGTGTCGTTAAAAAAACAATCCTTTCCTTTTCAAATGATGGCAAGATTATATTCAGCTGTTTAATGTTGCTGAAGCACGATACATTTCAACGTATTGCTAATCACTCATTTTGAAGAATTCCACAAACAAAATGAGATCAATTGTAAGGAAAATATTTAAGACATGGTCTATACAAGTTGGCTTGTTACTTATCATATAAAGGAGATGTGGCCAAACTATCACTAAATTTCCAGTTGTACGTCACAGAAGAAATCGGATGTCAAATTAAATTATATATAAACAAAATTAATTGAAAATTTCAGACTACATTGAAGTAAAATAGGTGTGATCATACTACATACTTTTAAGTGGTGTAAAGGTCCATTCATACTTAATTGCCAATCTCATGGAAGCTGAGGTCTGATAAGGTATGAATCAACCTTCAGTCAAACAAAGGCACTGACACTAATTTTTAGATATGATTACAACTCTCTTTCCATTTCTGACTGTAAAAGTATCTATTAAAAAGGCAGAGTGTCTTTAACCTTCCAGTCACAAGTATATCCACTTATTTAAGAAGAACAGGTCATTGAGGACAAACTGACTGAAATTTGGTTGTGAGCTAACATGCCACTCATGCCCAACTTACTCAGTTACTGATGGTCAATCAGTCAATGGTTTCATCAGCTATAATAATTATAGTGTTCAACATAAGTAGGGCTATTCAAACGTGATACAGAATAACATACCACTCACGACCAACTTACTCAGTTACTGATGGTAATAATAATTATAGTGTTCAACATAAGTAGGGGATATTCAAACGTGATACAGAATAACATGCCACTCACGACCAACTTACTCAGTTACTGATGGTAATAATAATTAAAGTGTTCAACATAAGTAGGGAATATTCAAACGTGATACAGAATAACATGCCACTCACGACCAACTTACTCAGTTACTGATGGTAATAATAATTATAGTGTTCAACATAAGTAGGGAATATTCAAACGTGATACAGAATAACATGCCACTCACGATCAACTTACTCAGTTACTGATGGTCAATCAATCAATGGTTTCATCAGCTATAATAATTATAGTGTTCAACATAAGAAGGGGATATTCAAATGTGATACAGAATAACAGGGACAATGTAATATTTATAGCAGTAGTAGTAGTGAGTGGGAAACCAAAAGCAAAGATGTGAAACAATATTGCCATGAAATGTTTATGCCAGGATTTGGAAGTTTGGCAAGGATACAGTTTATGAAATTCAAGTTAATATTAAAAAGTAAAGTTTGTTTTATGTAACGACCCCTCTAAAGCACAATGATTTTTAATCTTATCAGTGGCTATTGGACGTCAATATTATGGTCATTATTACATATGTATTTAGAGGAAACCCGCTTCCGCCACATTGGCTATTCTTTCTGATAAGCAGCAAGGGGTCTTTTATATCATCCTACAGACAAGACAGCACATACCACGGCCTTTGATAAACCAGTTGTGGACCACTGGTTGGAACAAAAAATAGCCCAAACTCAAGTTAATATTAATGCATTCATTAACAAAGGGAAAAAGTGCCGAGTTTTTCTAAAAATGCATGGAGCATTGATGGCACATTCCAGATCAACATGCAATAAGAATTTGGGTGTATCCTGTCCTATGCATGTAATGCAGCATCTAAAACTGTCAAATCTCTTAAATGTCATTGACGTTACATGTCGGTGAAAAGGTATACACTTGGTGATGGCCATGATAGTGAACATGTAGTTTGAGATTTTTATTACAGTTAATTTGAATCTTATTAATATTTGAACCGAAATATCCCCATACTTATTTTGATCAGTATATTACAACATTTTGTAATGGTTTGCACAATGTCAAATACGTCATACTCATAAATGGGTTATGGAAATTTTCAGTTCTCTGAAATGATAACAAAATGGTCCAACTTCAACCACATAAATAGTTGTGACAGATATCTCCTTGTCTCATATAATGATCTTGATCTACATGTAGTAAAATGAGTTAAAGGGCGTGCACATACATTTTTCACACAAACTAAAACCTTAAGAATTTAACACATTAACATTTCACCCACCATTTTTCACTCTTTTGCTACATCTGCCTCTGATGTTAAAAGCAATATTACCAAATATGTTTCTTACATAATGAACAAACTGCCTACTTGCATTAGGTATAGACATGGGTGTTCGTAATAATACATTAATGTTCATATGAAGTACACTTCAATTCATACCCAAGAAAAAAACCTTGTGCGTTCAGATAATACTGCCGGTATTAAAGTGAAGTTTGTTTTATTTAACGACACCTCCAGAAAACACTGATTTTTTTCTTATTATCGGTTATTGGATGTCAAAATGTATGATCATTCTGACATATTTCTTTAAAGGAAACCCGTTACCACCACATATGCTACTCTTTCCGATAAGCAGCAAGGTGTCTTTTATATGCACTTTCCCATAGACAGGACAGCACATACCACAGCCTTTGATGAATCAATTGTGGACCACTGGCTGGTATGATCACTTTAAAAGGAATTAATAACTGTTTTCTGATACAACATATATCATCTCCACTGTTAAAAAAAAAAAACTTAAAGTGTATAATGGTTACATTAATAAAAGTCAGTTTTCAAACAATCCACAGACATATTTTTGGCAATATTTCATGTAAAATATGAACACAGTATGCCACATTAAAGAAATCAAACTGTTACATTTTAATGTATAAAACAATTTAATAAGTTTATTATTTAAACAAGGTGAAACAAGACAATGTTGTGCGGTTTATAATAGAAGATAAGTAACAAAATGTATATATTTTATGTCAAAAAGCCATAATCAATTCCCTTTAAAAAAAGACATGCATACTTTGGAAATTTGCAGTGAAATATTACAGTGTATTGCAAAGAATATTAATAAATAATCATGATCTGTTACATTAAATGTCATAATTGCAATGATCTTTTTAAAGAAATCCATTCAAAATTGATTTTCTCATTTAATAATATGGTAATACAAAATGAATCACATGATACATTTATTCAAAATATAACAAATTCATTACATCGAAATGCATTTCAATTGTAGATCTATAAAAAAAAAGGATTTTATAAATTAAAATTTTTTATAAATAAAAATAAAATATACACTTGCAGCACTTGTAATAAAGTTCTTTTGTGACATTAATAAGACCAGTACCGGTAAATCATTTTCTAAAACTATTTAACACTTCTTTCAGTTTGAATGGGTAAACTTTATAGCTTAGTGGCCCAATAGATCAGCAGAAATGTGAACCAATTTTGACCCATACCTGAACATTTTTGGTCCAGGAATGGATGCAAAATAGGGTATCTAACCTAATGCTTGAGATAAATAATTTGCGTGAATGTTTTCCACAAAACTGAATGTCACTTCAACTGCTAGACTTATTACAAAACTCCAGTTAATTAAATTTTAATTCAAATAAAAATGATAAACTTAATGTAGAGATAAAATAAAATGTGAATTAATATAAGAATTATGTACATTTATCGATCTGACACAAAACAATGCTAGATGAAGTAATATGAAAATGAACTACACATACTGACATGGAACGTAACATGATATGTTTGGGAAACATGAATTAACAAATCATGGTAAAAACTGTTACTGTTATGACACAACTACTAAGAAAATAATTAATAATTAATTTAAAAATGAAATAAATATGGTTCTTATTTGTTATCTTGGTAAAAAAAAGGGAATGTTTTATTTTTTTCACTGACACACCAGCATACATGTACTTGTTGATCAGCTGTTACGCAGGAAGTGAAATAAGCTGACAACTGTTCAGTTTGAGATCAGATTACCACGTGTCAGTTAAGTCAAATGATACACTGTTTGCAACTAACTCAAATTCTCACAATGTTTTATTGACCTGTTCAAATATTAATAGCCAAAGAATAAATAAAAACAATTTCCTTTAATTCCTGTTCATTTTTGTTTTCTTTAAACATGAAAATGAACCAAACTCTGACAGATGAATTTGATTTACTGGCTCATTTCAGCCAAATCTCATTTGATTATCAAATGAAATGGGCGTCTTTTTAGATCTAACGAGTAGTTTTCAAGAGGTGATTTTAATTAAATTTGATCACAGAATGTCATCTCCTGAAATGTGAGAAATTGCTGATTTTGCATACATTTAATCATTTTTTATTAATTTTCTTATTAACATAGATCAATATAATATAACAGTTTTTTGGTGGTTCTTTAAAAACAATTTGACACAATTTCACAAGACTCGCCAGTGACATAAGAAGTGCAAAAGAAATACACCAAACATTCATAATAAAACAGTTGTGGCTCACTTTCTTGTCAGGTTTCGAAATACTGCCATTACGAATGGTCTATGTGACAAAACTCATCTTGGTCCAGCAGATGTTTCTATCTTACACTTACAGCCCAATGAACTCCTAATTATTTGTGTTTATGCTCACAAAATGTTCAAATTATAACTTATCTCATCATCTTCATACTGAAACATCTGTAAAATTATTCTACTAATTTAAATCATGAAAATAACATTGATTGCCAGAATGTTATTTCTGACAATTTTATTTTTTTGTATCTGTTGCTAACTTTTGATTGATGCTGGCAGAATTTAAACATTATTGGCCCAGTGGACTGGCAAGAATTTCATTCATTTCAACCTCTGCTCCAGAAAGTGAATACATTCTGAGATGGCCTTATGATTTTAAAACTTTTTAAAGTCTAAACTAAAACATTTTTAAGTCTTGAAATTAACTCCATGTTACACACAAAATAGAAGGGAGTTGGTTAATTATGCTAGAGGGATCTGAAACCATTGATGAAATCAACTCTCTTTCTGACAGCCATGTTGGTTCCATGTGCAACAATCGATTTAAAATTTGTTTTTAAATGTATTATAGTTTTACAATTTTTCTCCTGAATAGTGAGCAGGTGGAACAGTGCACAACATTTTGATGAATCCGTTAAGTCTGGGACTGTCTAAAATAATATAGGATCCTCTTCTTTTCTAGGATTTCAGTCTGGTCAACTATGTATCAGTTTGTTTCTTATCTTTGGCACATGGTAGGTCTAGCATTTTAATTTGTCACCACAAAATTGAAAGCTGATGAATACCCCTACTCGTCATGTCTTGCCTTGTGTCATTCTTGTTGTTATGTCAAATCTGCTGTCACTGTGATAAAGATCACAATGACCCAGGAAAAAATTAGGTAACCAAAACCAATAACAGCACCTGAATATAATGCAGGGGTGGAATTTCACCAAGGCACTGAGGCATCTGCCATGCCGCCCTGTCCCTTTGCCGCAATGCCCTCTCAATTTCACTTCTAATGAAGGCAAATATTGCCATGCTCTTTTTTTCCACTTGCTTTGGTGCCCTTTCATGAAGCAACTCAAATTCAGCTGTCAGTTAGCTGACAAGACAACAAAGACATTTCAGCTTTTTGCTTTAATGTCCCATTAGAAACTCACATTTTATTGTTGTACCCCTGATGTGTCCTCAAAATTGCCTTGATGCCCTCTTGATTCCTAGTAATCCAAAGTAATAATCACTGTGCCCCACAAACACCGAAGTTTGATCCCTGATAATGTTATAATGAATGTTCTTATAAAGAGATGAATTTAGTTCACTTTGTATGATTTCAGTCCTTCACTTGAAACTTTAAAAAACTTTTATAATCACTGACTCAGGTGTATTCTAAAGCAAAACAACTGCGGAGTTCCTCTTTGCGTACGACTCTGTGCATAGTAGACAAATGTATCTGGTTATGATATGTGTTGACTATTGAAATCATCATGGTTGTTAACCACGTGACTTGTACACGGTCTGCTTCCAGTGGCCTCATCTGGACACTACAAACCTTTCACCTTGTTCTTCATCAGTGGCATCTCCTCGTTATCCTCACCAATCCAGAGTCGAGACTCCTTTTTGGCACTACAACACAAGCAAATAAATAAATGAATATTCTTTATTCTAGTGATGTTTTACCTGACAAATGCTTCTTCAGTTAAAATGTCATTAGGTTACAATCAGAGTTTCTGCCAGAGTGTAAAATGTCTAAAACACCATCTTCAAAAAGGAAACATTTGAAGATTATGCCATCACTCAAAAAATTCCAATATTTTTTCAATAACTGACCATTACACAATTTAAATTCATATCAACAATGCTTGGAAAATTTATCTTGGGAACAATACCGAAATAAGAACCGAAATTTGGAAGCGGTCCCGATGACACCCCCATGGTGTACAAGCTAAAATGAAATTCTTGATATATTTTCAAAATGGCATTTCCAAATACAGAGTTCTGACAGAAACTGAAGTCATGCACATAAATACACAAAACTGATGAATATCCCTACTCGTCATGTCTTGCTGTATGTCATTCTTGTTGTTATATCAAACCTGCTGTCACTGTGATAAAGATCTCAATGACCTAGGAAAAAATAAGGTAACCAAAACCAAAAACTGCACCTGAATATAGTGCAGTGGTTAAAAGAGAAAGAGCAAACTTATGAAATCTGGTTGTGGACAATGGCTGCATTGCTTCATCAGTATAAAAAGCCAAAAGTAGAGTTTGTTTTATTTAATGACGCCTCAAGAGCACATTGATGTTTATCTTATATTCAGCTATTGGATGCCAACCATATGGCCATCCTGTAATATTTTTTTAGAAGAAATCTTCTGCCGCCACATAGGCAAGGGCTCTTTTATGTGCACTGTCCCACAGACAGGACAGCACATACCATGGCCTTTGATGAACCAGTTGTGGACCACTGGAAAATAGCCCAAACTGCAAATGTGTTTACTGAGGATCGATCCGATGACCTACCACTTCACAGGCGGACATGGTACCGTTTGAGTGCCTGTATCATCACTTAAATGCCACATTAAAGAGACCAAACTGTTATGTTTTAAAATATAAAACAATTTAATAAGTTTATTCTTTAAACGAGATGAAGCAGGACAATGTTTTTACATTTTACAGTGTTTATAATAGAAGATAATAAATAAAATTTCAAATTTTTATGTCAAAAAGCTATAATCAATTCCCTACTGCTTCTATGCCACTGCTTTGTCACTTCATTATCATCATGCCACCATGCCACTGCTTATTCGCTCCACTGTGCTTCTGAAAAGGTAGGTTGATGGCATAATGAAAGAACTGACTCCAACCAGTTTCCAAAGTAAATCTACACTGTACACTGATGGTAATATTTATATCACTGGCATATTCCTTAATCTACAAAATCACCGTACTATTTTCTCAATCTATAATGCAATGTATATTCATTTTTAACATTATATGAAATTCAAACAAAAATAATGAAAATTTAAAACAAAATGTAATAACAATAAATAAAAAAAATAATAATAAACTTGAAACATCTTATACTGTATAAAATGGATTAATCTGGCTCTAAAATAGTGTAACCTGTTACCATTTCTTTAATAGAACTGAGAATACATGTTTCATAGAGTGACCAGTCTCAGTGGGCATAAGCAATGAATTGAAAAATACACTTCAAAAAAAGATATTTCAGTTAATGTGCACTAACCAAACTTTCCATGAATTTTTTTTAACAAAATATCAAAATTCTAAGTCCATTTTGAGAACTACATCACTTGTTTTGATGGACAACATGAATAACAAGATCACTGGTACAGATTACATTTTGATATGAATCAGTTTAAAATATGGATTATTGACTTGATTTGTACTTATTTTGTAAAATCTCTTGTGAAAGTAATAGCTGTTTGTTTAAACTGTCTATGCTAAAACTTATGATTTCAGAGTTAACCCACTGAGTCAAAGCATACACCAAAACAGAGCACCTGACGATAATGCCAACAAGGGAAGATCTGGAGTTGGGTGTCAATAGGTAATCATGCCCTTGACAACTACACAAGCTGTGTACATCTGCATCACAGGGCTTGTATTGGTAGCATAGACAATGACACAATCCCCCCTACCTACCAGCAAAGGGCCCTTTGTGTCAACCTCTGAATGGAACACTTTTAACAAATGCTTGGTATCTTTTTCATAAAATTGGGAATACTTTCAAACAAAATTTAGACATCTGCTGTCAAATAAATGGAGAATGGAATAGGTTACCAACACCAAATCATACTATAAATTCATTCCTGTATATATATATATATATATATATATATATATATATATATATTTGTGCAGCTTGCCTGTATAATGTCTGTTAGATTGACAAAAAAGAAGTCAGACACACTGATTATGAAGAAAAAGTGAATACATACAGTTTTATGTTAGTTTGTGAGACACTACTAACACAATTTAATAATTAAGAAAAGCTCAGAACAATTCCATAAAGTTGACTGGTCTGAAAGAATATACATGTATGATTATAATTTGATGACAAAACTGGTCAGGCCCAAACCAAAATCATGTTTGAGAGAAATTGTTCTGATGCTTTTTTGGGACTGCAAGTTAAAAAGTAAAGTTTGTTTTATTTAACGATGCCTCTAGAGCACATTGATTTTTATCTTATCATCGGCTATTGGACGTCAATCATATGGTCATTCTGACATATGTATTTAGAGGAAACGAGCTGTCACCACATAGGCTACTCCTTCCAATAAGCAGCAATGGATCTTTTATATGCACCGTCCCACACAACAGGACAGCACATACCATGGCTTTTGATAAACCAGTTGTGGATCACTGGTTGGAACGGAAAATAGCCCAAACTGCAAAAGGGTCCACTGATAAGGATGAACAGGTTTAAAAAACCACCTTTTTATAACAACTACTTTTAGTGGGCCCTAGTTAGTGGTAATGTACGGGCTAGACTATGCGTGTCTGCATGCAATACAAAACAAAACTGATACAGATATGTTAAAACTTTTAACACATTAAGTTTTTTTATTTGTTGCATTAAAAGTGATATCATTCCCTCATAGATCAAAGTAAAGTTTGTTTTATTTAACGATGCCTGTAGAACACATTGATTTATATCTTATCACTGGTTATTGGACGTCAGTCATATGGTCAATTTGACATATGTATTTAAAGGAAACCAGCTGTCACCACAGGCTATTCCTTCCAATAAGCAGCAAGGGATCTTTTATATGAACTGTCCCACATGACAGGACAGTACATACCATGGGCTTTGATAAACCAGTTGTGGATCACTGGTTGGAACGGAAAATAGTCCAAACTGCAAAAGGGTCGACTGAGAAGGATCAATTGGTTTAAAAAACCACCTTCTTATAACAACTACTTTTAGTAGTCCCTTGTGTGGTGGTAATGTACGGACTAGACTGTACATGTATATGTGTCTGCATGCGATACAAAACAAAACTGACATACACATGTTAAAACTTTTAACACATTAAGTTTTTTTATTTGTCGCTTTAAAAGAGATATCATTCCCTCATAGATCAAATATTTAAAGATTCTCTCTTTTTTTGTCAATCGTATTAAGACATTTTGATTTTTGAATACGTCACTTTAACAGTGATATAACTGCAGGATAAATAGAATATTTAAAGATTAATTTTTGGTCCACATTGTAAAGACTTCAGATTTCAAACCTGTCACTTTAATACTGATATAGATACATCATAAATGGAATATTTAAAGATTTTTTGACTGCATTAAAAAGACATAATTGAGTTTTTAAGTGAATTTCACCACATGCCAGACAAAACAAAATGGACAGAATTATTTTCAAACTCTTGATACACTAAGTTTTAGAACTTGTCGCTTTAAGTGATATATATCATAACAAATATTTAAAGATTTTTTTCTCATAATACAAAGACACCATTGAATTTTCAAATGGTATCACCACATGCAAAACAAAATGGACAGAATTATTTTCAAAATATTTATACACTTCGTTTCCAAACTCGTCGCTTTAAAAGTAATATAACTGCATCATTATTGAAAAATTTAAAGATTTTTGTTTTGTCCACAATATAAAGACATTGAGTTTTCAAGTAGATGTCGCCACATGCTTGACAAACCAACATGGACAGAATTGTTTTTTCAAATTCTTCACACACTAAGTTTTCCCATAATGCAAAGACACCATAGAGTTTTCAACTAGATGTCATCACATGTTAGACGAAACACAATGGACAGAATTATTTAAAAACACCTGACACAAAATGTTCAAACTCGTCGCTTTAATAGTAATAACAAAAATTTAAAGATTTTGTTCCCATAATGCAAAGACACCATTGAGTTTTCGAGTAGATGTCGCCACATGCCAGACAAAACAAAATGGACAGAATTATTTAAAAACACCTGACACAAAATGTTCAAACTCGTCGCTTTAATAGTAATAATAAAAATTTATAGAGTTTTTTACCATAATGCAAAGACTTCATTGAGTTTTCAAGTAGATGTCACCACATGCCA